>ML400935.1:4716-26501 GCA_005239525.1 Nicotiana knightiana
TAAAATTGTAAGCTGAACATGTAAACAAATAACCACTAACAAAAATATAATTTAAGTTAAACATAGTGACCCTGCGTACGTGGGATCTGGAAACACGCACGGGGGAGTGTCGGCCTATTTCCCCAACAAACAATAGCCCCTACGAGCATGGGGTAGTTAACCCTGGCCCTGGTGGCACTCACGCAAGGGGAGGTCGACTAGCTCTCCCTTCTGAATGTGATCACATTGATGCATGAATGAATGTTGAAACTAAATATTAAACTAACTTTAAATATCACAATTTAAGGCACATAAAAAGTAGTAATACCTGTAGGCTTGTAATTCTGTCACATGTAGAGTAGTATTGAACAAGGGTAGAGTGAACTGAGTGTTGGAGTATAAGAAGATATTTCTTAGATTTATCGAACACATGAAGCACAAGGGTTATTGTGGAATTCCCTACTAGGAAAATAAGCCTCAATTTACTCACCTTTAAAGCTTTGGCTCAGATTCGTCTCTTCAAATGAATTATGTACCTGAAATATCGAACAAATAGGGATATTTTTTTCTCATGGCTTCCTCTGGCTCCCACATAGCTTCCTGAGCTGAATGGTTGCTCCACATTACTTTTACCAAAGCAACATCTTTGGTTCGAAGTCTACGAACCTGCCTATCTATTATAGCTACAGGGACCTCCTCATATGACAGAGTATCATCAAGCTCTATCTCCTGCCTATCAATTACATGACTCGGATCATGAAAGTACTGTTTCAGCATGGACACATGAAAAACTAGATGCACTGAAGATAACTCTGGAGGTAAAGCTAGACGATACGCCACAAGCCCAATCCTTTGGCCCTATATATCTTGGGCTAAGCTTTCCTTTTCTATCAAACCTCATAATATCCTTCATTGAAGACACCTTTAAAAATACATAATCACCTTTTTTGAACTCAAGATCGCGGTGTCTAATATCTGTGTATGACTTTTGTCGGCTTTGGGCTGCTTTAAGTCGTTCTTGAATCAGTTTCACCTTGCATCTTGTACTATATTTGGCCCAATGAGCTTCGCTTCACCTATCTCAAACCAACCTATTGGCGAACGACACCTCCTCCCTTATAGGGCCTCGAATGGGGCCATCTGGATACTTGCTCGATAACTATTATTATATGCGAACTCAATCAAAGGCAAATGATCATCCCAATTCCCTTTAAAGTCGAGAACGCACGCCCGTAACATATCCTCCAGGGTCTGGAGTGTTCTTCCGGCTTGCTCGTCTGTTTGTGAGTGAAATGTCGTACTTAGATTAACTCGGGTACCAAGACCCTCCTAAAAACTTTGCCGGAACTGAGCAGTAAACTGAGCACCCCGGTGTGAAATAATGGACACAGGAGAAGCATGCAATCGTACAATCTATTTTATGTATAATGCTGCATACTGAGGAGCCGTGTAGGTTTTTTAACTGGCAAAAAATCAGCTGACTTAGTGAGTCGGTCTATTATAACCCAAATGGAGTTATGTTTCTTAAAAGTTCGCATTAAACCAACCACGAAATCCATATTTATTCGTTCCTATTTCTATTCTCGTATTTCAATGACTTGGGCTAGGCCGCCTGGTCTTTGATGTTCAATTTTTACTTGCTGAAAATTGAGGCACCGCGATACATAATCTGCAATATCTCATTTCATACTGTTCCACCAATAAATATCCTTCAAATCATGATACATTTTAGTAGAACCTGGATGTATTGAATATCCAGATTTATGAGCTTCTACCATAATTGCCCTTCGAAGATTATCTACATTAGGTACATATAGGCGTCCATCGAGTCTTATCACACCATTCTCGTCAAGTGAAAGATTCTTAATCTTTCCACTAAGAACTCCTTCCTTGTGTTTAAGAAAGCTAGCGTCATCAAATTGTTTGGTTTTAACCTGCTCTATAAAAGTAGACTTAGCACCCATACTTGCTGTCAACCTTCCATTATAATTCTCATCAAGATGAACCCCTTGACTAGATATTTGTTGGGCTTCCTTTACTATTGTACATTCGACCACAGACAACCTGGCCAAGCTCCCCATAGATCTTCTACTCAGAGCATCAGCAACCACATTCGCTTTACCCGGATGATAAAAGATATTGCAATCATAATCCTTAAGAAATTCCAACCACATGCGTTGTCTCAGGTTCAACTCTTTCTGCTTGAATATATATTACAAACTTTTGTGATCTGTATAAATGTCACATTGCTCTCCATAAAGGTAGTGGCGCCATATTTTTAGAGAAAAAATAACCGCTGCTAGCTCTAGATCATGGGTAGGATAATTTCTCTCATGATTATTTAACTGCCTAGAAGCATAAGCAATTAACTTGTCATTCTGCATAAGAACACATCCTAACCTCCACTATGGAAGCATCACAATAAATCACAAATCTATCTGTAGGGGTAGGTAGAGTCAGGATAGGAGCTGTAGTCAACCTGATCTTGAGTTCCTGAAAATGTTTTTCCCAAGTTTCAGACCACTGAAACTTCACATTTTTCTGAGTTAACTTTGTCCATGGGGAAACTAATGAAGAGAACCCTTCTACAAAACAATGGTAGTAACCTGCCAATCCCAAAAAACTACAAATCTCTGTAGGGGTCGTCGGCCTAGGCCAACTTTTAACTGCTTTTATTTTATGTGGGTCTACTCTAATGCCTTCACTCGAGATCACGTGTCCCAAAAATGTAACTGTATCGACCCAAAATTCACATTTGTATAAAGCTGATGCTCCTTGAGTATCTGAAGAACTATTCTCAAATGATTCTCACACACTTCCCGACCGCGGGAATATACCAAAATATCATCAATAAATACTATGACAAAGGTATCTAAGAAAAGCTTGAAGACTCTGTTCATTAAGTCCATAAAAGCCGCCGGTGCATTGGTCAACCCAAAGCACATCACTAAAAATTCATAGTGACCATACCGAGTCCTGAAAGCTATTTTTGGGATGTATGTTTCTCTGATCTTTAACTGATGGTATCCAGATCTTAGGTCTAATTTTAAAAAGTACCTAGCACCTTGTAGCTGATCAAATAAGACATCTATCCTGGGCAGTGGATATTTCTTTTTGATAGTAACCTTATTCAGCTGGCGATAATCTATGCACATCCGTAAGGAACCATCTTTTTTCTTCACGAACAACACTGGAGCACCCCAGGGTGAAACACTAGGTCGAATAAATCCCTTATCTAAAAGGTCTTGTAACTGCTTCTTGAGTTCATGTAGCTCAACTGGAGCCATTCTATAAGGAGGAATCGAAATTGGTCGAGTTCCTGGCAATGTGCCTATGCCAAACTCAATCTCCCTATCTGGTGGTATTCCTGCAAGATCATCCGAGAACACTTTTGGAAACTCTTTCACAATTTGTATTGATTCAAGCATTGGGGAGTCGACTTTCATATCCCACACATGTGCTAGATATGCCAAACACCCGCTACTCACTAGCTTTCTAGCCTTAAGGTAAGAAATAAAATTACCCACAGGTGTACCCACTTCACCTCTAATTATAACTCGATCTTCCCCAATAAATGAGAATTTAATTGTCTTCAGGTGGAAGTCAACTATAGCATGAAAAGAAGATAACCAGTCCATGCCAGCTATGATGTCAAAGTCAACCATATCTAACAAGTTTAAATTAGCTAATGTTTCTCGGCCCTGAACTGTGATGATGCAATCCCTGAATATATATTCAACTTTAACATATTCCCCTATGGGCATGGATACCTCAAAGGGAACCCCTAACTGTTCTGGTGTTTTTCAAAAATTGACACAGAAATAAGGAGACACATAGGAGAAGGTTGAACCAGGATCAATTAATACATAAGCAAGGCAGCCACAAACTGAGAAAATACTTGTAATAACTTTGTTAGACGCCTCAGCATGCTTCCTATCTTGAACTGCATAGTCTGGCTGGTCCGCCTCCTCCCCGAAATTCACCTCTATTTGCACCACGCTCAGTCTGAGTATTAGGTGCCCGAACTGGAGGAGGTGCTACTAACTAATTACCTGTGGAAGCTACCTGTGTTGCTGGAGCCTTCCCTGGAGCATGCCTGAGACGTGGACAATCTTTCATAAGGTGACATGGTTCATAGCAGTGATAGCATCCTCTCTGACCCAAAAGGCATTGTCCGAGATGTCTTTTGTTGCACGTGGGACAAATAGGATATCAGAACTGAGTCTGACTTTGACTAGTTGAATCGTGCCCCAAATAAGCTTGACCCTTACTCTGCTGGCCTTGTCTAAATGGAGCTGGATAAGGAGACGAGTGAGCTACTGACTGACTCTGAGCTGAATGATTCATGTTCTTTCCTCCAACTGAAAGTCCACTATAACTACCTGTGGTTCTAGCCTTCTTTCCATTCTCCCTAGCTTCCCTGGCGATTTTATCAAAAGCCTCATTGCGTGTTGCAATATTAACTACCTGAAGGTAAGTCTTGTCATCCTGATGCGAAGTCATATCTTTGGCCATATATGGATTCCAGCCTTCAATGAACGTTCTAACTTTTTCTCTCTCTGTCGGTATCAAATTAAGTGCATACTCTGCCAAGTTTGTGAATTCCATCTCGTATTCAGTCACTGACATGATGCCCTGTTTAAGATGTTCGAACTGACGCCGGAGCTCATCCATGCGACTGCTAGGCAAAAACTTAGCCCTGAAAGCTTCTTTAAACTGTGGCCAAGTAAGTGCGGTAATGTAGAATCTTTGGCCTTCTTGTAACCTCTCCACCATTGCCTTGCTGTACCCTTCAACCAAAACCCAATTAACTCTGTGGCTTGTGTTTTGAGGAAACCCAAAGAAATAAACATTTCCTCTATCTGTTCCAAAAATAACATTGGCTCATTCGTCTTGTCTGTACCAGTATAAATAGGAGGTTTTAATCTAAAAAAGGCATATGGATCAATTTTTCCTATTGGTAACTGCACTGGCTAGGCAATATTTGCAGGGACAGCTGGTGGTGGTACTCCAGGTGGGGACTGAAAATCATCATCTATTTCCTCTTCATCTGAATCATGAGGGTCCTGATGAGGAGCATGAATAGGTGCACGACCACCAACTGGAGGGTCTAGGGATTCCAGAAAATTAAAAATTCTATTAATTCGATCATCATGTTGTTGTGGTTGATTTGCCCTGAGTAGGTTAGGAGGGGGTGTGACTTCCACATGATCATTATCAACCTGCTGAGCTAGAGCTTGTTCCTGTCTAGCGTCCCTACCACGAGCCTGATTACCTGTGACTTTTCCACCTTTAACCCTGGCATTCTGACTTCTACCTCTGCCACATCCTTTAACTGCAGCCGGCGCCACTGGTGTTGTCTGCACCTCTGGTGCTGCTTCTTGATGATTAGCAACTAGTATCCCTATATCGTTAGCAACAGAGGATGAAGTTGATCTTGTTCTAACCATCTTGTTTTGAAACAAAGTGTGAATACCTAATTTTTGCATGCTTTTAACTCCCCTAGAAATACTAGTATTTTGATGATTTTTAGTTGTTTGTGCACTTTTTAATTTTGCATTTCTTTATTAAAAATATCAAAAAGTATTTTTTACCTTTTACTTGTGTACATTAGTTGGCATCTTTAAATTATATATCCCGAAATGATTTTCTTTCTACTTGTATAATTTTCGAGGATTAAATAAGATGATTAGGGGTTAAGGAATTTGGCTATTGTATTTTTAATTAAAATTAAGCCAAAAACTTGAGCCCAATTCGTCCATACCCGGTCCATTAAGTGGTTGGCCAAGAAAGAGCTCAAAACGACGTAGTTTTGACTTAAAACTACATCGTTTTGCTTATTAAATCAGAGATCCAATCTCAGCCATGAAATCTCTCTTAATCTAATGGTCAAAATTTATCCTTAACTAAAATATAAAAGCTAAAAATTAGATTTTTTTTCTTATTTCTCCAAACCCTAAAACCATCCCCTTCTCTCTTCTCTTTCTCACCCTCTCTCAAGGCTGCCCCCCCCCCCCTGTCACCATCGTGCGCCGCCGCCGGTGGTGCTCCAAACACCACCAAAATTTCACCCCACACTCATCTCAACCTCCTCTCCATGAATACGAACCCCAAATCCCCATAACCCCTCTCAATATCCATAAATCTAAGCCTAACCGGAACCCTAGCCGCCGCTCACCACTCCAAACTTCAAAACTTTTACACCACCGGCCTCCTCCCACTCTCCTCTTCTCCATTCCAAGCCTCAAAACCTTCAAACCCCTCCAAAATTCGGCCGAATCTGGGCCAGCAGCCCCCACTGCCGTCTCACCACCACCATGTGATCGAGCGGCTGTTTGTTCTGAGTAGACACGACCTGGGAATGACCCTTTCTATGCGTCATGGTGTTGAAATCACTAGTCAACCCCTTGAATCGGTGGTCCTAACGTCTGCTGCTTAGAAAAGTTCGTTCGAAGGTCGCTCGTCATCATTTGTCACTGCTCGCATCGCCCCTGAGATTCCTGGATAGTTTCAAGAATGCTCGATGGGTATAACATTCATTTCCTCATTTTCTTAGTTTATGTTTTCCCATTTGATTTTGAATTTAGAGTAAGTTTCTCTGTTTTTGATTAGTTTGTTAGTTTATAATAAGTGTGTTGTTCTAGTTTTGTGAAAAATTGTTGAACTATTTATATAGTTCGTCGTATGTTTAGTTGTTATTAGTCGTGTTAGTTTAGCGATGTTCGTTTAGTTTCTGTTTCGTGTAATTGTTTTTCGCTCGAGTCCAGTTTGCACAAATCTAATTCATTCCAATCTAGTTTGTTTGAATACTTAGTTCGATTACATTGGAGCTTTGTTTCTACTTTGCCGATACATAGTTAGTCTGGGTTTGAGTGTGTTTAGCTTGAATTTCAGTCATGATAAAAGCTGAATACTTGAGTATATGGTACTTGTTTGGCTGCCTTTTACTGTTCAAAACTTGTTGGAGTACAATACTCCAAAATTCTGTTAATAGTTGATAAAAGGGACTGTCTTTGGACAGATTTTTTGACCAAAAAAAAACTGTCCTTTGAATAGTATTGGGCAGATTTTTGGTGAAAAATCTATCCTTTGGACAGATTTTCAATCATGAAGGCCTTGCTCCTTCCCCTATAAAAGACTCAACACTCTAACACATTACACATACATCTTGGACTCTAAAAAAGACACATCTTTTGCACACATTGTAAAAATATCTTTTCACACATTTGAGAGAGTAAAATATCAGCGGAACACTCATACTGCTGAATTTTTCTGGTTCACTTTGGTTTAATTTGCTGTTGATCCTGCTGTTGCACTACTGCTGTTGCTATTTTTTTTGCTGAAATTCAGTCCTTCCATTGCTAATATCTTCTTTCAGTTGATCAGGTACTTCCTCAATTGTTGTACTACCTTTTTGGATCAAGAGTGAATGGAAATGAAGTGATTTAAGTCCTTTTAGTATATTGTATTTCTGTATGATCCGTCTTCTTTTAAGTGCCAAGCATGTATAAGAGTTAGTTGAACTTTTTTTTAGTCATTGACACGTTTAAATGATGTTTGGGTCGTTGTTTGTATTGCTTGACTACTTACTACATTAAGATTATTGTTATGCCCAAGTAGGAGCCCGTAATTTGATGTTAGTATTCAAGGATTGCATCTTTATCACTTCTACTTTAGGTTATTGATTAAAATTAGTTGAGAAGGCTTCTATATCTTGCTGAAATTTTTTTGGTGTTAGACAGGTTTTTGGATAAGTATAGTTTAAGCTTAAATCTCTAGTTCTCAACAATATGGAGTTACTTTTCCAATTTAATTTTCGTCTGCTTAACGCCTGTAGTGAATTGAGTTGGTATGGGTTATTCATCTTCAACAGGGATGAATATCTAAAAGTTTTCAATTAGTTTACTATTGCAATTATAGTTAAATTAAAAGAGAAAAAAGGGGATATACTAGTAGGTTATTAGTTGATTTGTAGTGGTGGATAGGCTTTAATATGTATGGGCCAAAGTGAACTTAAATTCAGCCAGGCCCATTATGAGGTTAAGCATGCTAGTAGGGCTATTTATCTTTAATAAAAAGGTAGCTTAATTCAAAAAATAATAGAATTGGCCTAGCATCCCAATAATAAAGAAAGTGGCCCAACGTCATTTTAAACCCAACAAACAAAGTTGGTCCAAGTTTTTAATTACAAGCTTTTCAAATAGTTTTAAATTCATCATTTTTTTTTTAATAATTGTATAACTTAATTACCTATGTAATTTAATCACCTTAATGATTAATTAAACAATAGAAAATTAGTATGCGCGCTTTAACTCATGGAATCGCTTGCGTAGCGTGATGTTTTAACATTCAATAATTTCATACCATTTCTACTAGCTTTAATTAATTTCTAATTATTCCTTTTTTCGTTAAAAAATGCGGATTCGCTTGCGTAGCGCGATAGTTAATTTTTAATTAATTCCTTAAATGTAATAATTTCTTTTAAAAGTAATAATATACTAATAATCTTCGTCATAATTGCGGATTCGCTTGCGTAGCGTGATTATGACAACATAATTTATCCAAAATCATTTTCCTTGATAAATCTAATAATCAAGAAGTAAAAGCGGAAAGTAAAACACAGATACTAATAAAGCACGGTTTATTCAGAATTAATTTAAGCCAAGTTTAAGTCAATAAAGAGACGTTCTAGAACCATGGGACTCGGGGAATGCTTTATACCTTCTCCCCTGTCAACATAATTCCTTGCCGGAACTTTGTTTTCGTGGACCAATAAAAAGAGAGTCAAATCTTCCTTTGATTAGGGATTCAAATAAAAGGTGACTTGGAACACCCAAAAATCAATTCCAAGTGGCGACTCTGAGCAATAAAATAATCCCTATTTCAAAATTGTCACTTTAATTGGAAAAACTCTTTAACCCACAACAATCCAATAACAAATATCTTCTAGGGGTTAGAAAAGAGGTGTGACACAAAAGATAAAAGATTGTTAGAATTCTGAAACAGTTATCTCTAACGCACGATGTAAGAATCAAAGAAAAGAAATTTTCTTAACATGCCCTGCAGCCTCCCAGATATAAGTATGGTGCACAACATACTCATAAGTGGGACTCTACTAGACACGGCTCATGACTTTCAAGGACTACCAAAACATGAGGCTCTGATACCAACGTGTCACGTCCCAAAAACTAAGGTGCGACGTGCAGAGTGAACCCTTAACTATGTTGTACTATGAATCATGATAACTAAAGTGACCCAAAAGGATACCATAACATATTTATTGTAAGATAAAAAAAAGAACTAAATTCAAACTGGGAGTTAAGTCATAAGTCTGGACAAAATACCCAACTGAGAATAAAAATTGTGTAATACCCACTATACTTAGTCATGAGCCTCTAAGAATACTGAATTTCTACGCCCTCGAGGCATACCCCAACTAATGGAACAATGTAAATCAATACTGAGTTTGAGCCCCAAACGAGCAGAGAAGCAGGTAAAAATCTGAGCTGAAAGCTAGTCCAACCCTGTAGTACCGGGAACGTGATCAGTATTATCTGCATCCATGAAAAAAAGGAAACAGGCCCTCACGGGCTAAGTATCATGACAGGATACCCAGCAAGTCTCATAGGCTACCTCCTAAAAAAGCGGAGGAGACCTTCTGGAATAAACATAATAAGAAGAAAAGATATCCACATAAAGCACGTACGCAATTTAAGGTCTGAAAACTAATAAGATTAAAACTAAAATTGTAAGTTGAACATGTAAACAAATAACCACTAACAAAAATATAATTTAAGTTAAACATAGTGGCCCTTCGTACATGGGATCTGGCAACACGCACGGGGGAGTGTCGGCCTATCTCCCCAACAAACAATAGCCCCTACGAGCATGTGGTAGTTAACACTGGCCCTAGTGGCTGTCACGCCCCGAAATCCCACCATCGCGCCGTGATGGCGTCTAACGTTGAACCCACTAGACAAGCAAACGTGTACAGTTAAACTAACATGATAACATAGAATTACCAGAATAATTTCCCAAAACCTGGAGTCACAAACTGGCTATACGAGTGCTAAATACAAAGTCTGAAAGGAAATACATGACTGTCTATGAAAACTAGAGGAAAGACAAGACAGAAATACAGGAACTAGAGATAGGAGAGACGCCAAGGCCCACGAACGCTAGCGGGTATACCTTGAAGCGTCTGGGGTGGACTGAAGGTGACTCCCTCAACGTTGTCCTCTGGGTCCGGGTGCGGGATCTGAACAATAATAAGATGTGCAGTGTAGTATCAGTACAACCGACCCCATGTACTGAGTAAGTGCCGAGCCTAACCTCGGCCGAAGTAGTGACGAGGCTAGACTTGACAACAAACGTTAACCTGTCCTATTCTACAACATATATATCGTGGAAAAACAAAGCAAGAGATAAACATATACGTGGGGGATACGGGAGCAGATAATGGGGTAACAAGTGAGATAGAGCAGTTAATTAAGCACATAGGAACAAACAAGAAGGCAATTTATCAGAATGCTAATGAAACAAATATAATGCCAGAATGTAATTAATGGCACGACATCACCCTTCGTACTTTTACTCTCTTCCTCACAATGCAATGTACGATGTAAGATAACATGAATCATGGCACGACATCACCCTTCGTGCTTTTACTCTCTTCCTCACGATGCAATGTATCATGTATGGCAATGTAATTATGGCATGACATCAACCTTAGTGCTTTTAAATATAAATCATGGCACGACATCAACCTTCGTGCTTTTAAATATAAATCATGGAACGACATCACCCTTCGTGCTTTTACTCTCTTCCTCACTATGCAATGTATGATGTAATCAATGTAAATCATGGCACGAAATCACCCTTCGTTCTTTTACTCTCTTCCTCACTATGCAATATATGATATAATCCGTGTAAATCATGGCACGACATCACCCTTCGTGCTTTACACTCTTCCTCACCAATGCAATGACAATTATAAAAATGGCAAGGAATGCGGCATAGTGGAATCACAAATCATGATCACCCGGCAAGAGGAAAATATCAGTCATTATTATAACAAATTGCTCGGCAAGAGTCTCAACTATAACCAACCTTTTCAAGTATATCCTTGACAGTTGGGTCCTCAATAGGACCATTATATCACAAGTTCATCAACGAGGATTTTCAACAACAATCAACTTCCAAGTAGAGATAAATTCATAATACCATGGATATGGAAGTAAGGACAAGAATTTCATCAAAAATAGACTCACGAGCATGCTTGACACACAATGTATAGGTACTTGTCACCTCACCTATGCATTGAACATGATAAACACTTAGCACATAGCATACGATACCTATTCCCTCACCAAAGTTAGGAAAGACACTTACCTCGTGTCAAAAAATAGCAATCAAGCCTCTAACACCGCCTTTCCTTTTGAATTCAACTCCGGAACAACAATATCTAGACATAATTAATTTATTAACATCAATAATGACTCATTAATACAATCCCATAGCCTAAATATACAATTCCTAGCATTCTTCCAAAAATACCAAAATTCGACCCCGGGCCCGCTTGGTCCAAACACGACGCTCGGACTAAAACCCGATCACCCATACCTCCACGAGTTCAAATATATGATTTGTTTTGAAATCCGACCCCAAAATGAGGTTGAATTACCCAAAATCCCATAAACCCTAACTCTACCCAAAACCCCTAATTTCTACTTTGTTTTCATGATTTTAGGCCTAGATTTTGGTGATCAGTGAAGGAAAATGGAAGAAATTGGAGTTAGAATCACTTACCCAAGTGGTTATGGAGGAAGGATGGTTTGGAACTCGGCTATGGGGTATGGAGAAGAAGAAGAAGGTGAAAATTATGAAATTCCCGTATGGTATTCTGTTTTTTGGGGTTTTAAAATAACTGGGCGAAATATGCCTGTGCGATCGCGGAAGAAGGGATGCGATCCTACAGTGTATGGAACCTTAAGCTCTGCGATCGCAGAAGCCTAAGCGCGATCACACAAGCCTTATGCTACCCAGCCCCCCAGGCCTATGCTAACCTAGTGCGGTCGCACACAACCCCCTGCGTCCGCGTAGTACCTACTCCAAGACACTCTGCGATCGCAACCTAACTTGTGCGTTCGCACTGAAAAAACTACCAGGCCCCCACCCTGGCTCTTCTATAAGTGTGCGATTGCAGGACTCCTAATGCGTGCGCACAGTATAATTTCCCAACACCAGAAACCAGCATTAAAACACCAGATTTTTCTAACTTCTACACCCTGTTATCTACCCGAAACTCACCCGAGCCCTCGGGGCTCAAATACACACGACTTCAAAATTATCCTACGAACTTATTCGAGTAATTAAACCACTAAAATAACATCAAAAATAATTAATTAAACTCAAAAATCCATAGAATTTTCTCAAACTTCATTAACTTCTAAATTCTCCAATTTTGATCCGAAACTCGTCATTTCAAGTCCATTTTACACCAAATTTCACAGATAACTCACTTAACATATATTCAACCTGTTCCGGGCTCCGGAACCATAATACGGGCCCGGTAACTCAGATTTCACATCAAAGTTCATTTTCAAAAGTCTTTCTTATTTCCAGAAAAACATTTTCTTTAAAAATTCATTTCTCGGGCTTGGGACCTCGGAATTTGATTTCGGGCATACGCCCGGGTCCCATATTTTCCAACAGACCCTCCGGGACTGTCAAATCACGGGTTTGGGCCCGTTTACCAAAAATGTTGACCAAAGTCAACTTTATTCCATTAATTATCATAAATTCAATAGTTCAACACATTTCCACATAAAAACTTCCCGGCTATGCGTTTGGGCTGTGCACGCACATCGAGGTGAGATTAATGGAGGCTTTCGGGGCCTCGGAACACAGTTTCTGCTAAATTACACAAGATGACCTTTTGGGTCATCACAATCTCCACCTCTAAAATAACCGTTCGTCCTCGAACGGACATAGAAAAGTACCTGAATCGGAAAAATGTGGGGATAACGGCTCCGCATATCGGGCTCGGACTCCTAAGTAGCTGCCTCAACAGGCTGACCTCTCCACTGAACACGAACTGAAGGATAACTCTTCGATCTCAACTGTTGCACCTGCCGATCTAATATGGCTACCGGCTCCTCCTCATAAGACAGATCCTTGTCCAACTGGACACCACTGAAGTCAAGTACATGAGATGGGTCCGCAACATACCTCCGGAGCATAGACACGTGAAATACTGGATGCACGGCTGACAAACTAGGTGGCAAGGGAAGTCTGTAGGCCACCTCCCCTACCTTGTCCAGAATCTCAAATGGACCAATGTACCTAGGGCTCAACTTGCCCTTCTTTCCGAATCTCGTCATGCCCTTCATGGGCGACACCCGAAAAAATACCCGGTCGCCTATCATAAATGCCAAATCTCGAACCCTGCGATCCGCATAACTCTTCTGCCTGGACTGAGCTGTACGAAGTCTATCCTGAATGATNGATCCGCATAACTCTTCTGCCTTGATTGAGCTGTACGAAGTCTATCGTGAATGATCTTCACCTTGTCCAAGGCATCCTGGATTAACTCAGAACCCAACAATCTAGCCTCTCCCGGCTCAAACCATCCGACTAGATACCGACACCGTCTACCATACAACGCCTCATACGGAGCCATCTGAATGCTCGACAGATAGTTGTTGTTGTAGGCAAACTTAGCTAAAGGCAAGAACTGGTCCCATGAACCACCAAAGTTAATAACACAAGCTCGCAATATATCCTCCAAAATTTGAATAGTACGCTCCGACTGCCCGTCCGTCTGAGGATGAAATGCGGTGCTCAAATCAATCTAGGTGCCCAACTCTCGCTGAAATACTCTCCAGAAATGGGAGGTAAACTGAGTACCTTGGTCTGATATAATGGATATAGGCACACCATGCAGTCTAACAATCTCTCTCATGTAGATCCTTGCCAACTTCTCCGCTGAATACGAGACTGATACTGGGATGAAGTGCGCTGACTTGGTCAGCCTATCCACAACGACCCATACTACATCAAACATCCTCTAAGTCCGTGGGAGTCCAACTACAAAGTCCATGGTGATACACTCCCACTTCCACTCGGGAAGCTGAATCTTCTGCATCAAACCACCAGGTCTCTGGTGCTCGTACTTAACCTGCTGACAATTCAAGCACCGAGCTACATAAGCTACAATATCCTTCTTCATTCTACGCCACCAATAATGCTGCCGCAAGTCCTGGTACATCTTTGCGGCGCCCGGATGAATNCCATGCAGTCTAACAATCTCTCTCATATAGATCCTTGCCAACTTCTCTGCTGAATACGAAACTGATACTGGGATGAAGTGCGCTGACTTGGTCAGCCTATCCACAACGACCCATACTACATCAAACATCCTCTAAGTCCGTGGGAGTCCAACTACAAAGTCCATGGTGATACACTCCCACTTCCACTCGGGAAGCTGAATCTTCTGCATCAAACCACCAGGTCTCTGGTGCTCGTACTTAACCTGCTGACAATTCAAGCACCGAGCTACATAAGCTACAATATCCTTCTTCATTCTACGCCACCAATAATGCTGCCGCAAGTTCTGGTACATCTTTGCGGTGCCCCGATGAATGGAATATCGGGAACTGTGGGCCTCCTGTAGTATCAACTCACAAATGCCATCGACATTGGGTACACAAATACGACCCTGCATCCTCAATACTCCCTCAGCATCAACCGTAACCTGCTTGGCATCTCCGTGCCTGACTCTATCTCTAAGAACACATAAGTGGCGATCATCATACTGCCTGGCCCGAATACGGTCATACAATGAAGAACGGGCCACGGTATGGGCCAAAACACTGTCAGTCTCAGAAACCTCCAATCTCACAAATCGATTGGCTAAAGCCTGAACATCCAAAATAAGAGGTCGCTCTCTGACTGATAAATAGGTAAGACTACCCATACTGGCTGACTTCCGGATCAAAGCATCGGCCACCACATTGGCCTTCCCTGGATGATAAAGAATGGTAATATCATAATCCTTCAGCAACTCTAATCATCTCCTCTGCCTCATGTTCAACTCCTTCTGTTTAAACAAATACTGTAAGCTCTTATGATCCGTGAGCACCTCACATGGCACACCATACAAGTAATGCCTCCAAATCTTCAATCCATGCACAATAGCTGCTAACTCCAAGTCATGAACTGGATCGATCTTCTCATGGACCTTCAACTGACAAGAAGCATAGGCTATAACCTTGCCATCCTGCATCAACACTGCACCAAGCCTAACCCATGAAGCATCACAATACACGGTATCCAATCCAGAACCTGTGGGAAAAACCAGCACCGGTGTCGTGGTCAAGGCTGTCTTGAGCTTCTGAAAGCTCACCTCGCACTCCTCAGACCACCTTTACTGAGCACTCTTCTGAGTCAACCTGGTCATCGGGGCTGCAATTGATGAAAAGCCCTCCACAAACCGGCGATAATAACATGTTAAGCCCACAAAACTATGGATCTCTGTAGCTGAGTGGGTCTAGGCCAATTTTTGACTGCTGAAATTTTCTTGGGATCCACCTGAACACCCTCTGACGATACCACGTGGCCTAGAAAGGTAACTGAACTCAACCAGAACTCACACTTGGAAAATTTGGCATACAATTAACTGTCCCTCAGAGTCTGGAGGACGACTCTAAGGTGTTGCTCATGCTCCTCTCGGCTGCGAGAGTATACCAATATATCATCAATGAAAACAACCATGAATGAGTCCAAATAAGGCCTGAACACTCGATGCATCAACTCCATAAAAGTAGCGGGGGCATTCGCCAGCCCAAATGACATCACAAAGAACTCATAATGCCCATAACGAGTGCGAAAAGTTGTCTTAGGGACATTGGACGCCGTAATCCTCAGCTGATGGTAACCAGATCTCAAATCAATCTTGGAAAACACTGAAGCATCCTGAAGTTGGTCAAATAAATCATCAATCCTCGGCAAAGGATACTTGTTCTTAATAGTAACCTTAGTCAACTGCCGGTAGTCAATACACATCCTCATCGAGCCATCTTTCTTCTTGTAAAACAATACTGGAGCACCCCAATGAGAGACACTAGGCCTAATGAAGCCTTTATCCAACAAATCATGCAACTGATCTTTCAACTCCTTCAACTCTGACGGGGCCATACGATACAGTGCAATAGAAATAGGCTGGGTGCCCTGAGCTAACTCAATACAAAAATCAATATCCCTGTCGGGTGGCATACCCGGCAGGTCAGCAGGGAAAACCTTTGGAAACTCACGAACCACGGTCACCAACTCCAGGGAAGGAACCTAGGTACTAGAATCAGGCCAGATAGGCCAAACAACCCTTCCCGACCATGCGTCGAGCCTTCATATAAGAAATAACTCTACTAGAAGAATGACTAGGAGTTCCCTTCCACTCCAAACGAGGCACCCCAGGCAAAGCAAAGGTCACTGTCTTGGCATGACAGTCCATAATAGCATAATAGGGGGATAACCAGTCCATCCCCACTATAACATCAAAGTCAACCATATCCAGAAGCAAAAAGTCAACCTGAGTCTCCAGACCACCCATGACTACTAAGCAAGCACGGTAGACTCGATCTACTACTATAGAATCACCCACCGATGTAGACACATGCACAACAGTACTCAAAGAATCACGAGGCATACTCAAATAAGGGGAAAAATATGAAGACATATAGGAGAATGTACAACCCGGATCAAATAACACTGACGCCTCTCGGCTGCAAACTGAAACCGTACCTGTAATAACTGCATCAGAAGCCTCGCTGTCAGGCCTGGCAGGAAAAGCATAGCACCGGGGTTGAGCCCCTCCAATCTGATCATCTCTGGGTCGACTTACTGTGGCCTGAACTCTACCTCTCGTGGCATGTCCTCCACCTCTATGAGTCTGACCTCTACCTCTGGTACCCCGACCGCCACCCCTAGCTAGCTGAGGGGGTGGGGGTGCGCCTGACGCGGGAAACATGCCACGGGAACCCTGATTTTGAGGACCACTAGAAGTCGGGGACAATACCTGGAAATGTGCCCCGGAACACCACAAGAATAGCACGGCCTCTGCTAATATGGCTGGGGACTCTGGAACTGTCCCTGATGACCCTGATAACCACCCTGATAACTTTGAAGCGGCGGTGCACTGATAGGTGCTGGTGGTGCACCAATAGGAGCTGGCGATGCACTGTGAGCTACCTCAAGTGCCGACTGATAGGGTCTGGGAGGATGACCTCTGCCTGAAGAATCCTTGCCCCCAGATGAGGCTCCACTGAAATGACTGAAGTGACGGGGCCTCTTGTCAGCCCCCTGACCACCACCCTGTGACATAATCATCTCAATCCTCCTGGCCACATTGGCCGCATCCTGGAACGATATATCAGTACCTGACTCTCTAGCCATCTGAAGTCTGATAGGCTGGGCCAATCCCTCAATAAATCTCCGAACCCTCTCCCGATCAGTGGGAAGTATCATAAGAGCATGTCGGGCTAGAGTGATGAACCTGGTCTCGTACTGAGTGACTGTCATAGATCCTTGCTGGAGACGCTCAAACTGCCTCCGAAGGTCCTCTATCTGAGTAATGGGAAGGAACTTCCCCAAAAATACCTCTGAGAACTGAGTCCAAGTCAAAGGTGCAGATCCAGCTGGTCTGGCTAAGCAATAGTCTCTCCACCAACTCTTGACTGTGCCAGGTAACCGAAAAGTAGCGAAGTCAACTCCGTTGGACTCCATTATGCCCATGTTCCGAAGAACCTCATGGCAGTTGTCCAAACAATCCTGGGGATCCTCTTATGGTGAACCAGTAAAAGTAGCAGTGAATAACTTAGTGAACCTGTCCAGTCTCCACAAAGCGTCCGCTGACATAGCCGCTCCATCTGCTACCAGTGCTACAATACCCGACTAAGCTACTCCGGCTGGCTGAGGTGCCGGAGTCTAAAACTGTGGAGCTAGCTGCTCTAGCGTGCGAGTGGCAGGAGTCTGGGTGCCTCCCCCAGCCTGAGAGACGGCTGGTGCAGTAGGAAGAAGACACGCCTGTGCTACACTCGCCATGAGTCCGACTAGATGGACAAGAGCGTCCTGAAGCACTAGGGTAGCTATGAACCCCTCTGGGACCTGAACTGGTCCAACTGGGACTGCCGGAACTAGGACCTCCTCGTCAGACTCGACCTGAGGGTCCTCCACTGGGGTTGCTGCTCTAGGTTGAGCCCGACCCTGACCTCGGCCTCTAGCACGACCTCATCCTTGACCTCGACCTCGACCCCTCGTAGGAGCTGTAGCAGGAGTGTCGGGCTGCTGAGCGGAACCAAGGGAAGCACACATCCTCGCCATCTGCGAGAGAATATAATAGAAACTCAATCAGTACTCAGAATTCATATCGCATGACAGAGATGAAAAGAAATGTGGAGTCATCCTAACTTTGCAGCCTCTGGGTGATAAATACAGACGTCTCCGTATCGATCCCTCAGACTCTACCAAGTTGTCCGTGAGTTGTGAGACCTAAGCAACCTAGGGCTCTGATACCAACTTGTCACAACCCGAAATCCCACCATTGGGCCGTGATGGCATCTAATGTTGAACCCGCTAGACAAGCCAACGTGTACAGTTAAACTAATCTGATAACATCGAATTACCATAATAAGCTAAAAACAGTTCACAACTTAACATCGGAAATAAATAAAGTTTCAAAACTAAGTAAAGACAACATAATACAACGTCACAATAATTTCCCAAAACCTGGAGTCACAAACTCACGAACTGTCTATACGAGTGCTAAATACAAAGTCTGAAGGAAATACATGACTGTCTCTGAAAACTAAAGGAGAGACAAGACAAAAATACAGGAACTAGGGATAGGAGAGACGCCAAGGCCTACGAACGCCAGCAGGTATACCTTGAAGCCTCTGGGGTGGACTAAAGGTGACTCCCTCAAAGTTGTCCACTGGGTCCGGGTGCGGGATCTGCACAACAATAAGATGTGCAGTGTATTATCAGTACAACTGACCCCATGTACTGAGTAAGTGCCGAGCCTAACCTCGGCCAAAGTAGTGACGAGGCTAGACTTGACAACAAACGTTAACCTGTCCTATTCTACAACATATATATCATGGAAAAACAAAGCAAGAGATAAACATATACGGGGTAACAAGTGAGATAGAGAAGTTAATTAAGCACATAGGAACAAACAAGAAGGCAATTTATCAGAAATATGCTAATGAAACAAATATAATGCCAGAATGTACTTAATGACACGGCATCACCCTTCGTGCTTTTACTCTCTTCCTCACAATGCAATGTACGATGTAAGATAACATGAATCATGGCACGGCATCACCCTTCGTTCTTTTACTCTCTTCCTTACGATGTAATATATCATGTATGGAAATGTAATCATGGCACGACATCAACCTTTGTGCTTTTAAATATAAATCATGGCACGAAATCAATCTTCGTGCTTTTAAATATAAATCATGGCACGGCATCACCCTTCGTGCTTTTACTCTCTTCCTCACTACGCAATGTATGAAGTAATCAATGTAAATCAGGGCACGACATCACCGTTCGTGCTTTTACTCTCTTCCTCACTATGCAATATATGATGTAATCAATGTAAATCATGGAATGACATCACCCTTCGTACTTTAGACTCTTCGTCACCAATGCAATGACAATTATCAAAATGTCAAGGAATGCAGCATAGTGGAATCACAAATCATGATCACCCGGCAAGGGGAAAATATCAGTCATTAACATTTTCAACAACAATCAACTTCTAAGTAGAGATAAATTCATAATACCATGGATATGGAAGTAAGGACAAGAATTTCATCAAAAATGGAATCACGGGTATGCTTGACACCCAATGTATATGTACTCGTCACCTCACCTATGCATTGAACATGGTAAACACTTAGCACATAGCATACGATACCTATTCCCTCACCAAAGTTAGGCAAGACACTTACCTCGGGTCAAAAATAGCGATCAAGACTCTAACACCGCCTTTCCTATTGAATTCAACCCCGGAACAATAATATCTAGACCTAATTAACTTATTAACATCAATAATGACTCATTAATACAATCCCATAGCCTAAATATACAATTCCTAGCATTCTTCCAAAAATACCAAAATTTAACCCCAGGCCCGCTTGGTCCAAACACGAGGCTCGGACCGAAACCTGATCACCCATACCCCCACGAGTTCAAATATATGATCTGTTTTGAAATCCGACCCCAAAATGAGGTTGAATTACCCAAAATCCCATAAACCCTAACTCTACCCAAAACCCCTAATTTCTACTTTGTTTTCATGATTTTAGGACTAGATTCTAGTGATTAGTGAAGGAAAATGGAAGAAATTGGAGTTAGAATCACTTACCCAAGTGGTTATGGAGGAAGGATGGTTTGGAACTCGGCTATGGGGTTTGGAGAAGAAGAAGAAGGTGAAAATTATGAAAGTCCCGTATGGTATTCTATTTTTGGGGTTTTAAAATAACTGGGCGAAATATGCCTGTGCGATCGCACAGTGTATGGAACCTTAAGCTCTGCGATCGCAGAAGCCTAAGCGCGATCGCACAAGCCTTATGCTACCCAGCCCCCTAGGCCTATGCTAACCCAGTGCGGTCGCACACAACCCTCTGCGTCCGCACAGTACCTACTCCAAGACCCTCCGCGATCGCAACCTAACTTGTGCATTCGCACTGAACAAACTACCAGGCCCCCACCCCGGCTCTCCTATACCTGTGCGATTAGAGGAGTCCTAATGCGTTCGCATAGTGTAATTTCCCAACACAAGAAACCAGCATTAAAACACTAGATTTTTCTAACTTTTACGCCCCGTTATCTACCTGAAACTCACCCGAGCCCTCGGGACTCAAAATCAAATATACACATGACGTCAAAATCATCCTACGAACTTATTCGAGTAATTAAACCACTAAAATAACATCAAAAACAATTAAATAGAAACAACTTCTAATTTGGATGTAGAAAAAGCTTCTAATTTGGATGAAATAGAAACATCTCTTTTCCATTTCTATTTACCCAGTTCATATCTTTCTTTCTTGGTTCGTGGGACGAATTCGATCTCGGAATATCACCTAAATAACTATGGCCAGAGAGTCAAATAGGTCGGGAAGAAAGAGTCTGAAGTCGGGTCGGACGACATACATCTTGGTTGATCCCACCACCACTAGAGATTGGACATATATATAATATTTCTTCTATAAAAGGGATTCTTATATATATATTTTAAAATAGTTGCAAGGCCAAAACAGGGTGCAAAAAAATGAAAGCCCTTCTTTTATTTAAGTTCCTCCCAGACACATGTCTTACATACCCGGCTCAACATTCTTGGAAAACAATCGAATCGAGGGTTCGGAGAAGAATTGGCCATTCAATCTTGTGAACTTATCGAGACCGAAATTGGAAAAAGAGATGCAAACAGAGAGGAATAACCAATTGATGAAAGAACATGAAACCATTCTGTTTCTATAAAGGTACGAGAAACAGTTGAGGGCAATGAAGTAGGTGAAGTGGTTGGATTTTGCAAGCTGTTCCAACCACTGCTGGATGGGATTCCAAGAACCGAACGAGAATGAATACCACACAAAAGAGTCAAGACCAGGCTTCCTAATGGAGTGTTTAACCGATCCATTCCGGATCGACCGAAGTGTTATGGAAGTTGACAACATGACTTATTTGAATAACCCGGTGACCTACCAATTGTAGAAGTAGGATTTTTGGCAAGCAATAAG
>MDKJ01175712.1:0-13573 GCA_005239525.1 Nicotiana knightiana
CCACCACCCAAAAAAAAAAAAATTTTTTAGAGAACAAACGGTATCTTCTGACCTGAAAGTTTCCCGTTGCTTAATATAACAATCACTTTCAACTTTCATATCAGTGTTTATTCCAAGTTGAACTGGAACATTCATTTTATCCAGACTGAGTGTTACAGTTCCTCTAGAAGATTGGTATAGAAGAATATCTTATAGTTGCTCCAGATATTGTCACCATTCTGGTTTTTTTTTCACCATCTCCAATGCAGATACGTACTTATAATGCTAAAAGATAATTCTTCCATGATCCATCATTCTGGATACCTTGATTCTCCTTATATCTTAGCTTCTCTTGATTTTTATTTTTTATTTTTAATGATATTGTAATCTACACTATCTTTTCATTATCTCACATTTATTAACATTTTTTTATTTCTTGTAGCTAAATTTGATGATTCTGAGCGGCTTCGCCCTGAAGAACTGAATCAGCA
Source organism: Nicotiana knightiana (assembly GCA_005239525.1). NCBI lineage: Eukaryota > Viridiplantae > Streptophyta > Magnoliopsida > Solanales > Solanaceae > Nicotiana > Nicotiana knightiana. Next base: position 471 of record MDKJ01175712.1, read on the forward strand.
AAACATTGAAGCTTTAGTTGCTGAGAGCAATTTGGTGGGTATCAAGTCAAGTTTGAAAGCTTTTCTCATCCTGATGTCCCCGATCACCTGTTAAATAGTTCAATGTTTGAGTTTTCATTACTATATATCCAAAACAGTAGCATATAATGTTTTAATTTTTCGAGTTCAAGAGTTTTTATTTGGTTCCTCTATGCTGTGGGAAAACTAAGTTTCGTATAAGTGAAAGATAACGTACTCTTGGCAGCACACTTAAATTTCCAGTAGGGCATCTTTATCGATTATCCTGGACTTTTTCTCTCTTTGACCACCCTCTTTTACCCCCTCTTCACCCTCTTCTAGTCTACTAAATGGGGTTTTCCTTTACCACATAATATATCCAACTAGCAGTTAAAGAGAAGCATGTATCTAACAGTAAAACATTTTGACTCTCGCAATTAGTGTATAATATTTGACAAGAGCAAGCACAGGTGGAAAGCCTCTTGATGCTGAAAACAGTACATCAAAGTCCTCATTTGTTTTTCAATGTTTTGGAGCTATCTAATAATGATTTTATGCTACAGAAAATGGAGGTACTTCCAGTCAACGATCTGGATGTTGCGCTGCACAACTTTGTTAACAAGGATGACAAAATGGCTTTTTATTCTTGTGTACAATACAACCTTGAGGAAACTCGAGTGAGTATGTCATTTTAGGCGGTAGTCACTGTAATTAGAGATGTTGCTATATTCCATTTTTTCTTCAACTCTTACATATATGTTACTTTAATTGTGCGGTAATAAGTTTAAAATATTTCTTAACAGAATAAAATAGCTCGTGATTCAGATGCAGTGAAATTCGAAGAAGATGATATAATTTTAAAAGTTGGAGAATGCTTAGAGGTAAGAATTTTATATCTTTCACCTTGAGACCACCTCTGAATGAGGTATATGCTATTTTTGTAGTGGTGGGGAATAGTAATTTGTCTCTGTTAAGTAGTCCATGCATCAAGATTCCCCTTAAAGAAGAGCTTGTACCTTCTCTATTCTCTTCCCTTTTTACTTTGGTTCACAGTTACAAATGGGGAAAGATAGGTTGGCCACCCATTCCGTATCTCACAAAGGGGAGATATGCAGCTAAACAATAGAAAAAGTATATCTCACCTGCGGCAATTGGCTTTCATTCTCATGGTAACTGATATGAATTATGGTCCCAAACAGTCATTGAGATATGTGATTCTTGAATCTGTTCAAGTGGAGAGTCAGGGAACTTGATGCAAGAATTTCATGGGTTTATTTGTTTGCCAGAAGTTTTAAGCGCACAGATATATTCCCAGCTAATAGCTTCTGAAAGACAGGTTAAAAAAGGAGGAGGCTTCCACCAATTAAGAAGAGGGGCACGAGGAACTAACAATTTTCTGATGACTGCTTAATTCCTGATCTATGAAAAACAGACATGGTGCCACGTTTATGTGGTGCTTTTATATTATGCATGGATCACGTGCGAACGTGCCGAGGGTCTATTGGAAACAACCTCTCTACCTGCATTAGATAGGAGTAAGGTCTGCGTACAGACTACCCTCCCCAGAACCCATCCGTTGGGATCATACTGGGTTTCTTGTTGTTGTTGTTGTTGTTGTTGATCATGTGCGAACGTGTCAGTTCACAGTGCAAAGGTTGGAGCAGCTCAACATTGGGGCTCTCTTGTAGTTCTTTTCTTGCTCTATTTTGTCCTTTCTTGTTGCTTTCCAGTTCTTTTAGGGTGGGTGAGGTGGTGATTTTGTTCCATCGAAGCAAAGTAGGTTGGACAATCACTGAGAGAAGGAAGCGGAGAACTCAAATAGCAGCAAAGAACTACAAATGCGTTTTATATGCTTGGGCATGTGATAGTGTTAATCGACTTTGTTGTCTGCAAAGAGAAGCTTAAGCCAAAGAAAGAAAAGAGAACAGTTGGAAAGTTAGATTCTTAATTATTCAATTATGTGCTGCTGTCCAGGTTAACACAATGTTAAAGATGACCTTCAAGTCTGGCCCGTAAGGTCCATTCACGATTGTTCGCTATACAATTCAGATGACATAAACTTGTGCTTGTGTCACTTGTTCAGTCAGCTCAAATGGAGGCAATTACACATATTGCTAGTTCAAATTTAGCCAAAGATAGAAAGGCAGTCTTGGAATGTTGACTAGAGCTGTTCTTTTTTGCTTGGAATTAGACGGGCGCAGAAGTTCTTCCGCACATTCTATGATTGTGAATTCTCTAACTGCATAAAATTGCATATTCAGATGTATTTTTCTTGATTGTTCTTATAATTATGTGTGCTTGTAAATTTCACAATGCCATTACTGTTATGTGATGTTCTGAAGTCTTATATCAAATATGGCTTTTGTAGGAACGTGTCAAACAAAGAGCTGCACAGAATAAAGATGATCAACCTTTCTCATTTAATGGACAGTCCTTGGAGGTATGCCTTGTGATTTTTACCTGAGGATGATCTTATAGTGTCAATGTCCATTATTATATTTGTCTAAAGCATGTATAAAACTAAGGGCATCTGATCCATAATGTTAATGGACATGTGTTCTCAGGATATCAGAGGCAAAAGTACTGCAGTAGGATCAGCAGTTTCATTCAGTGACGATGAGGACACCGCGATGCTCTCCGCCTCAAAGTCTACTGCCGGTAAAGGAAGAAAGGAGTCATCTCAATCTTTTAGATCCTCTCGTGATGCTTCTGAAGTTAGCAAGACCTCTTCAAGGGGAAGGGGTAGAGGCAGAGGTAGAGGAAGGGCTTCCAATAGCTTGAAGCAGACAACTCTTGACGCATCTTTGGGATTGCGACATTCACAGAGGTTTATCCTGGATTCCTAATAGTGATGCTCCAATGTTGCGTATTTTTGCCCTGTTTCTAGTCTTCTTTACAAAGTCCCAGTTTTGCTATAGTTTATTCACATGCAGAAGCTCTTGCTTCAAGTTGTGTTTGTTTCTTGCTTTCTTTGGCATCAAAAGGTTTGATATGTGGTTTGTTTCTGTTTTAAGCATTGAGCATCTAGGGAAGTTTCATTATATTTCTGAACTCCAAGCTACATTTAGCTTGCTAAGAATATATATCAGGATTGAAACACAATACAATCGCCTTGAGCAAATATAGGAGGCATGTGTCATTGGTCACACAAAACCTTCTTGGTGAGACAACAAAGAATACCCAACATAAGATGCTTCGCGCTCTTTTTGTTGCAGTAGCAGATAAAATTCTCTGCTGCTTTTCTTAAATAATAAGCAAATAGATAACTATATTTTTGCTTTGATCAGTGCAAAATAAGCAATTATCGCTACTGCTTTACAAACATTGATGTTTTGCTGTTTGTTTTGGCTTTTTATTTCCTATATCAACTTAAACTTTCATCAAATTATTACAATATATAGATAGCAGTTTTGTCTTTTCAATTTCATTTTCTTCAAACTTCTTATTCCTTAGAAGTTTGATTTGCTATTTTATTTCTTATAACTTAATTGTTATGGAGTATTAACACTCCCTAAAAGAAAGAGGAATTATTTGCTGATCATGGAAGGACAACAAGAGAGAGGAGGAAATAAATATATTCTGCGTGGCAATAAGCGAATCTGTGCATACTTCCGTGATAGCATTAATTTTGTGAGAAATGATCATAGCACAACTTAAATTTAGTCTTAAAATGGCCATGACTCCAAAGCAATTAATATTTGAAGTCAAATAGGAAAAGAAAATTATGGGACAGAGGTAACATTAAATTATATATTAGGGTAAGAATGCACTAAATTAAAATGGTGCGTCGATGATACGTTTACTGAAATCATTTTTGTTTTATGCAACCATTACAAAAAAAGGTGAAAAGGGGTATAAATAGGACTAAGATGGCCACCTTTTTCTAAAAACAGAAGAATTAAGTTGTTAAGAATGATAAACAAGTGAGAAGTTAATTGAAATCACTTTTCATTGATTGTTCACATTATAAAAAGGAAATAGAGCGGGCTAAAATACAACACAAATCAACAAGACGCTCAACTATTTTAAAGACAGATTAAGTCGTCACCTCTTTTAGATGTTTGCATAACACAAAGGATCTTCATATGAAAAAAGAAGCCGTATCTTCAACATTTTGTAGTGTCAGCTCTTACAAATAAAACTTTACCAGTCGAAATAGCTGATAGCTGTTTGCTTCTCCTTTAGAATTTTGCTATAAATTTAGGTAATATAAGCATTATTTGTAATTAATCCATGCCATTAAAGTCCTTTACATAAACTTCATTGATGCAGATCTGCATCGATTGCTGCATCTGCTTCAGTGCGAAGTATTGCTGAAGATGATGAGAATGTGGAATCTCCTTCAAGTGATGAGGATGCTAAACAGGACACAAATGCTATTGATGAAAGCTCAGTAGGTTCTGTCTTCCTTATTGAATACATTTCTTGCCCCAAGCAGGCATATAGCTTGCACACAAATTAGTTGCAGTCCTGTATGAGCATTACATTGTATTATATACAATTAACTCCAACCTTCCTCACACTGCCTAAGGATAGAAATCAAAAGATTGGAAGTGTTAAAAAAGGCAATTAAACCTTTGCACGAGTGATACTAAGTAAATTCTAGCTCTTCTCTTATTGCCTGAGAATTGCAGTTGGAAAATACAAATGTGAATAAAGAACTTAAACTCAAGTAACAAGGAAGACAGTGGATGCCTATTCTATTTACTGATAATTTGTGGAGACCTCGACTCGCTCTTCAGTCCACGTTTGCCCACTTAACCGCACTGCTAATCAGCCCCATTAGCGTGGTACACTCACTTTTGCATTGACAGTAAGGGATCGGGAGATCCAGTTGCTTTGAACTACTGAACAATGTATTACTGGCCAGTGCGGTAACTTTAAACGTCACCACTTCAGTTTGAATCTGTTTTCCCCTATGGAGTTGTATTTTCGGATAGTGTGCATGAAAATTCCAAATACTGGATGGTGAAGAGCATTTCCTAAATATCAGTTTTCTGTCTCACTTCCTCCTGCTGTATGTTACGTAATAGTGCCTTTATATGCTGTCTCCCATTGCTAGGGCGATGACAAGACTGTCCAGGGCAAAGGGCGCAAAAGGGCTGCTCCAAGGGGAAGGGGTAGAGGTTCAACAACAGCGGCTAAAAGGGGAAGAAAATCAGATAGCTCCTCGTCTTCACTTCAAAGGATGCTCATGGATGTAGATGAAGAAGATGATGATGATGACGACATGGCAAAGAAAGAAAATAGACCTCGACCTCGGGTAAGTGATATCAGAAAGTTAGTATTTGGATTGGATCATATAGCTGTTTTAAGGCAATGCTTATACTATTTAGACAAACAAAAATTTGAAAATTATTATATTTCTACTTCATAAGATATTATCCCGTTTAAGTTGTTTGCTCCTTCTTGAGTGTGCTTATAACTTTGCTGCTTCCTTTATAGTTATATCTTTATAATTATCCTAGTGAGAAACTCGATCAAGAATTCCCTTCTGCAATCTGGTAATAGGGCTTTAGTTTATATCTCATCGTTAGGCATGACCCCCTGAATACTTTCGGTCACTTCAAATGAATTGTCTTAATTAGTTTTGAGTGGCTCTTTTCTGAAAAAATGAAATCTAAATTGTGTTATTGGAGAATTGATGGGAGAACAAAGTAAATTAGTATGATTTAGGCAAAGGGCGTAATGGCTTCTGGGCCACTTAAACTTGCATCGACTTTTAAAGCCGATATATGAACTTTTGATTTTCCCATTTTAACACCTCAACTCAACCGATTACTTATAAGTGAACACCTCTGACCGTTGACTATGCTTATGTGGCAGTAGCACAACTAACATGGTCAAAGTGCGTGCTAATCACACAGAAAAAGAGCGTCACTCGGGTTACTGTATTTAAAAATATTAAATCTGAATAAGAAAAAAGAAAAGTAAATAAAAGACAAAAAAGTAGAAAATAAAAACATCCTAAATCCTAAATCATCCCTCCCGCAACACCCTTTGTTATCTTCTTCCTTACAACACCTATTACTTATAAGTGAACACCTCTGACCGTTGACTATGCTTATGTGGCAGTAACACAGCTAACGTGGAAAAAGAGCGTCAGTCGAATTACTGTATTTGAAAATATTAAATCTGAATAAGAAAAAAGAGAAGTAAATAGAAGACAAAAAATAAAAAATAAAAACATCCTAAATCCTAAATCATCCCTCCCGAAACACCCTATGTTATCTTCTTCCTTACAACTCCCCCACCCATCCCCCAAATTTCTTTCTCCCCACAGTTTCTTCCCGTTTCCCCTGAAAGGTATTCCGGCGACTTTCTTTAGCCAGTTGAGGCTACGAAATTACTGAAAACTTTCAGGGGTGGGTAGGTTCTCAAGGTGGTCTGTTAGTTTTAATTTTGACGAGTGTCGCCGAGATCCTCTCTGCCCTTTTAGGGTGGGGGTAAGGTCTGTGTACAGATTACCCTCCCCAGATCCCACTTTGTGGGACTTTACTGGGTAGTTGTTGTTGTTGTTGTCGCCGAGATACCATTTTCTTCTATGAAAATCTTGTCGGAATGGTTTTGAAATTTTTTGAGAAGATTTGATGGGTTGTTTGGACTAATTTCTAGATTGAGGTTTAGTTAAGGTTATGTATTAGGATATGAATTGATCATATTTGAATTTTGCCAATTGGAAATAGTGGCGGGGCAAGGGAATGGAAGGTTTTGGTGGAGCTATGGTGGAGAAGAAAGGAAAGAGAACAAAAATTAAAAATTCGGTAAACTGGTTTTAAAAAGGATGGGACCTAGATATTACAAATATCAAACAATAAATGGTCTTAGTATCTGATGTGGTATTCATCTCAGGCAATTGAGATACACGCTCTGAGGGAGGGGTTTATTATAAGTTTTTTTTTCGAGTTGGGGTGCTAAAATGGGAAGGTCGAAAGTTCATGTATCGACTTTAAAATCCGATGCAAGTTTAAGTGGCCCAGAAGCCATTACGCTTTAGGGGAAAATGCATAAGTTACCTCATGAACTATGAACCAAATCCCTGTTACATACTTTCTGAGCACGAAAATCATCTTACACACTCAACATTTTCAGAGTGTGTCTAATACACACCTTTTTTCCTTGACTAGTTTATAAAAATATTTGTAATGTCACGCACCAATAAGATCATGTGACACGTGTCATTATATTTTTTTAAAAAGAAAATATTTAAAATTACTCTTATACCCCCCAATTTAATAAATCCTCTAACACCTCCATCTTCTTTTGCCCTCCGCCTTTGCTAATACCCACTAGAAAAAAGCCATAATCACCACATCTTAACCTTCCTTCGCACAAATTTAATTTTGCAATGATTCATCCATAACAAACCAAAGACCGAAAATGGAAGAGATAATAACTAAAATCCGTTCTCCATTTCTCTCCTCCATTTTTAGATCTCATACACAACCAAATAAAGCAAATCAAAACCAATTTTTCATTTCCATTAATTAAACAATTCCATTGTGAATAAAAATCTCAAATCTTTCCTTATATGAAAGAAGCTGAGTTGGAAATTTTAGAATTTCAGTCATTCTTTCTTATTTAGGTAAAAATTGGATGTTTTGGTGGATTTTAATGATAGAAAAAGAAGCAAGAGAGAAGTTTAGAGGGCAATTTTAAAGAAAATTTACAATACCTTTAAAATTTTATTAGAGTTATGATGGATTTTTGTAAAATACTGAGGAAGAGGCGATGGGAAGGGAAGACCGGAGAGGGAGAGGGGGGGGGGGTTCCTGGTAGTTTGGGAAGGATCCGAGACAAAAGAGAAGTTTGACAACTTTTTTCATTTGATAAAACTGCAAAATAAGAAAAATATTATTATTATGACACGTGAGATTAAAATATGGATTTAGACAAAATAGTTACAATTTCACGCGTTCATTTTTTTTTGTTAAGCACGCAAAAGCCACATAGCAAAACAGGTGTATATCAGATACACTTTGAAAAGGTTGAGTGTAAGATGATTTTGGTGCTCAAAAAGTGTGTTACAGGGATTTGGTCCATAGTTCAGGGGGTAACCTATGTATTTTGCCTATGATTTATGCACTTTTGGGGTTTTCTTCTTTTTGAGGTACAGGAGAAATGGCGACTGAACTTAAATATCGTAGTCTGCCCCATGTAGGTATTGATAAATATTCAAAAATTCTGATGTTGAGGAAAGGTGCAAAGTAATTAGGGAAATTGCTCATGACAAAGAATAAGAAGCATGCTCTGGTTATTCTTATAGATTGTTAGCTCTGCGTCACTGAGCATTGAAAACGTCGTGCATTTTATCTCACCTTATAAAGCAAAGTTTATTTTCTAGGTCGAACATTGCGTGCATAACTAATGTTCTTTGCAGGTAACAAGGAATTATGGTGCTTTAAGGAGGTGACTGTAGCTGGAACATCGGATACCATTTGTTCCATTCTGGGATGTTGATTATGTAGATTGAATTTGCATAGCGAGGTGTAAATATACACTAGTGAGTTATGTGTTTTGGTTTTTAATTTCAGCGGCTTTGTATTGCCATGGTTGATAGGTTAGGAGTAGTTGTTTGTTTACAGGTGCAGTTGGCTTCAAATCTAATCTAATTTTGGATATGAATTTGCATCTTTGGAAGAGTATAGTTGATAGTACTATTAACTCAGAAGTATTCAACGGAAATTGCTGTAAGACGCGGCTATTCCAGTTTTTTACTTTTCCCCCTTCTCTTCCATATTTTCTCTTTGTTATGGTTCTGTACTCTACGGCGCGTCAGGCAATTATCCAAGATTGTAGACTAGATTCGAAAGGAAAAAAATCAGAGACCAACAGCTAGTCAGTAGAGACAGGATCCCAGCTTAAAGTTCAAATTCTAAACCCAAAATTTCATGACCAAATTGCAACTTTCTAAACCCACGATTTCATACGTTCTTTAACAAAACACTTGAAGACCATCTGTAAAGGAAGTTTTATTTGTTTCTGCATGTTAAAAGACAAGTTTTTTTATTTCTTGAACTGAAGTTGAAAAGATGGAACGTGTGGCAAGCATGAAGCCTTGAGTGTCTAAACACGAAAGACGAAGAAAAGTCATTTTTATTACGGTAATGCTCAGACTAATTTATTATAAATGTGTCGTGTAAATCAATATCACAAAATTTAGGCAGATTAAATTATAAGATTGTCACTCCAATTATTTGACGGTTCGGCCATGTAAACCACTTAGCATTTCTAAATCAAACTTTTACCATAATAACGACCTTTTCTTTTAAATTTGTTGTATCTACCTCAAACTTAAGAAGTTCGAAAGGTACAATGAAAAAATAAACTAGGAGAAGATTCAATTATCCATTAAAATATTATTACAGTATCAATATTCTACCCCCTCACTTGTTAGGATCGCGAAAAATCAGGTGTCATGCGGAAACTAGTAACGCAACAATTGAACGATGATAAATCAGACAACAAACGAGAAATCTACCAAAATAGACACAAACATTTAACGTGGTTCGGTCAATTGACCTACGTCCACAACGGAGTTGAGAAATCCACTATAATAAAAGAGTGCAAAATAACGAGAGAACAACCTCTTGAAGAGGCAAACACAAGTGACACACTAACACTTGTCCCGTAAAGTTCTCTCCCTAAATACGACTCTCAAACACAATATGGCTACATTGTGGATGCTACTGAATGAGAAGGAAGGATCCTCAATTTATAGAAGTCCAAACCTTTTCCTACAAGAAAAAGGACTAGCCGAACATGGAAGAATTATAATTTTCTTCTACAAAAAGGAAAACGCAACTATGGTAAATATGTTGCCCTTTCCTTCAACAGATAGGAAAACCAAATATGGTAAGAAAATCAGGACAACACCTAACAATTCTCCCCCTTAGTCTAAACTTTCTGACAAAATAAATCAGATCCACCTTCTTCACATAGCCTTGAACATGTCGCATCTCCAAATCCCCACCATAAAGTTTGTCTCAACGTGCGTAGCGCTATGGTCAAATTTCTCAAATAAAAATCTTGATTATCGTCAAATAGATTGCGGCTAGATCTGAATCTGCCAAGATGAACCTGTCTTGAACCTCGCTCTGATACCACTTGTTAGGACCGCGAAAAATCAGGTGTCATGCGGGAACTAGTAACGCAACAATTGAACGACGATAAATCAAACAACAAACGAGAAATCTACCAAAAGAGACACAAACATTTAACGTGGTTCGGTCAATTGGCCTACGTCCACAACGAAGATGAGCAATCCACTATAATAAAAGAGAGTACAAAATAACGAGAGAACAACCTCACGAAGAGGCAAACAGAAGTGACACACTAACACTTGTCCCGTAAAGTTCTCCCCTTAAACACGACTCTCAAAAACCATATGGCTACATTGTGGATGCTACTGAATGAGAACGAAGGATCCTCAATTTATAGAAGTCCAAACCTTTTCCTACAAGAAAAAGGACTAGCCGAACATGAAAGAATTATAATTTCCTTCTACAAAAAGGAAAACGCAACTATGGTAAATATGTTGTACTTTCCTTCAACAGATAGGAAAGCCAAATATGGTAAGAAAATCAGGACAACACCTAACAATTCTCCCCCTTGGTCTAAATTTTCTAACAAAATAAATCTGATCCACCTTCTTCACATAGCCTTGAACATGTCGCATCTCCAAATCCCCACCATAAAGTTTGTCTCAACGTGCCAAGCACTCCGGTCAAATTTCTCAAATAAAAAGCTTGATTATCGTCAAATAGATTGCGGCTAGATCTGAATCCGCCAAGATGAACCTGTCTTTAACCTTGCTCTGATACCACTTGTTAGGACCGTGAAAAATCAGGTGTCATGCGGGAACTACTAACGCAACAATTGAACGACGATAAATCAGATAACAAACGAGAAATCTACCAAAAGAGACACAAACATTTAACATGGTTCAGTCAATTGACCTACGTCCACAACGGAGATGAGCAATCCACTATAATAAAAGAGAGTACAAAATAACGAGACAACAACCTCACGAAGAGGCAAACACAAGTGACACACGAACACTTGTCCAAAGTTCTCCCCCTAAACAAGACTGTCAAACACTGTATGGCTACATTGTGGATGCTACTGAATGAGAAGGAAGGATCCTCAATTTATAGAAGTCCAAATCTTTTCCTACAAGAAAAAGGACTAGCCGAACATGAAAGAATTATAATTTCCTTCTACAAAAAGGAAAACGCAACTATGGTAAATATGTTTCCCTTTCCTTCAACAGATAGGAAAACCTAATATGATAAAACAATCAGGATAACACGTAACACCCGTAACTATTTTTTCTATATTTGTTAGATTAAACTGTATGCAAAATAGAAGAGTAAGTTTTAAAAGGGGTGGGGAATATTATCGCCTCTGTGTTAAAACTAGAAAATCAGAAGAACTGTTAGAAGAAACAGAAAATATATATAAACGATAAGAAATATTCCGAGTCCACAATTTCCTTGTGTGTCCTTAAGGAATTTTAACCCCCTCACAAGTTGCCAAGGTAATGGATTAAATCCTCCCAGGATAAAACGGAATGACCTTCCTGCAACAGTGGCAATACCAACTGCAGGATACCAACAAACTCAAAGAACGGAGCAAGATCACACTTACGAAGTTGAGAGAGAGAGAGACTGCGGACTGCGAAGTAGAATGCAATATTTACAATGAAATTCTCGATTTTTTCAGTGAGTGGAAAAAGAAGCCATGCCTCAGAATTTATAGGCAATTATTGGAAGAGGTGTGATGTCTGTTCAGGAAAATAAAGTGTCTGTTCAGGAAGGAAAACAAGCAAAGGCAGCGTTTTTGGATTTCAGTTAATTCCGTTAATGAACTAACTAATATTTAATTTAATTATTAAATAATTAATTAAATAAACTTTGTCCAAAAATAATCTTATCGATCGATCATTTGACAAATCCAAATCCAAATCCAAATCCAAATCCGAATCCGAATCCGAATCCGAATCCGAATCCGAAGCCGAAGCCGAAGCCGAGCCGAGCGAGCGACGACGACGGCGCGAGGATACATCCTCTTCAACTCCTTTTAAGAGCTCTAAGAAGTGATCCTATATTTATACACACAAGTGTAGTTGTCTTTCACCAATGTGGTACAAAGTTCATGACAAAAGCTCACTTGATTCAAATTTTCATTTCCCTCCATTTTATTTCCCACCATTTCCCAATTCACACTCTTAGACTTTTAAGACCAATGCTTAAAGTCTTTAAGTCCAATGCTTAAAGTCCAACAATCCCCCACATGAATGGGAATGATTGTAACAAGAATGATCATAGATGGACGCTGTGTGATTTGCAAGTAAGGATTAATTGCATCTGGATAAGTAGGTTTCCCTTTGAACTTTCCGTAGTGAACATATGTCGGATATACTCGGTCAATCGGTAGATTTGATATCTTTGAACCGTCGAACTTTAGTGTATACCTAGACAACCATATGTCACACAACCAACCCTTAACCGTCTTTTGGTTCTCATTGTTGTGTTCGTTTCAGCCATGAACACCACCTGGTTTTATAAGTGCGTAGAGAATTGGCCTTACAGAATTCTCATTGAAGCGGCTTCACTTCACACTTACATAGGTGATTCCTAAACGTGTAATCTTTTAGATTAACACCACTTCAAACTTAGGTAATCATTAAAGAACGTGTAAAGTTCTATCCTTGTTACTATACATTGTCTTCATCACTAGAAGGGACCAAAAAAAATATTTTCTTTGACAATGTTGAACCGGTCAATCATAACTTTGTTTGAGCTCCTTGAACCTAGATCTCGGAATATCCAAAATTCTAGGTAGAGTTACCGCCATGATGACTTGTCCTCGGCCATAGTCCCATTCCCTTAGATGATTTTTCAACTCCCTCTCTAGTTAAGCCTTTTGTAAGCGGATCCGCCACATTATCCTTTGATCGTACATAATCAATAGTGATAATTTCACTAGAAAGTAGTTGTCTAACGGTGTTATGTCTTCGTCGTATGTGACGAGACTTTCCATTATACATAACGCTCCCTGCCCGTCCTATTGTAGCCTCACTATCGCAATGTATGCATATAGGA
>ML400938.1:6999-23077 GCA_005239525.1 Nicotiana knightiana
GGACAAATTTGGTATTTGGATAGTGGACTCAAAGTATATGACTGGGAACATGGAACAATTCCTTTCACTTGAAAGTCTCAAAGGAGGAAATGTCTCCTTTGGAAATGGAACGAAAGGTGAAATTATTAGGGTTGGTAAGGTAGGTAAGGATGACACACGATCCATTGAATATATGTATCTAATAGATGGCTCGAAATATAGCTTGACAGTGTATCACAACTGTGTGACAGAGGTAACCTGCTTGCTTTTACTTCCACAAAATATTTTGTGATTAACCTGCTTACTGACAGGATTGTTTTGCAGGGAAAAAGAATGAATAACATCTATGTCATAGACTTGTCCACACTGTCTGAAAATGAACTCACCTACCTAAGTGTGTTGGACATGATCCCCTCCTATGGCACAAACGACTTGTTCATGCGAGTCTAACTCCGCTTAACAAACTAGTCTCTAAGGACTTAGTTGTAGGACTTCCTAAAATTAAGTTCAAGGAGGACAAAGTTTGTGAGGCATGTGCCAGGGGGAAGCAGGTAAGGTCCTCTTTCAAAAGTAAGAAAATAGTCAGTACCACCAGGACGTTGGAACTGGTTCATATGGATTTATGTGGTCCTATGAGAACTCTGAGTAGAGGTGGTAAGAGATATGTGATGGTGCTAGTTGATGATTATTCAAGGTTCACTTGGACCTTATTCCTGGCATCTAAGGATGAAGCATTTGATATGTTCACCTCATTTGTCAAGAAAACTCAAAATCAATTAGGACATCAACTAGCATCAATAAGATCTGACCATGGTACTAAATTTGGAGAATGCTAAATTTGATGAGTATATGATGGACATGGTGTTAATCATAACTTTTCTGCTCCTAGAACCCCACAGCAAAATGCGGTTGTTGAAAGGAAAAACAGAACTCTTGAAGACATGGCAAGAACCATGCTCCTATCTAGCAAACTACCTCACAGCTTCTGGGCTGAAGCAATAAATATTGCTTGCTACATAATTAATAGATGCATGACTAGACCTCTAGTAGAGAAAACTCCCTATGAATTACTTAAAGAGAGAAAACCCAACATATCCCACCTTAGGGCTTTTGGATGCAAGTGTTTTGTACACAATAATGGCAAAGATTCCCTAGGAAAATTTGACCCCAGAAGTGATGAGGGAGTATTCTTGGGATATTCATCACATAGTAAAGCTTATAAAGTGTATAATAAAAGAACTATGTGTGTAGAAGAAAGTATACNGATGCAAGTGTTTTGTACACAATAATGGCAAAGATTCCCTAGGAAAATTTGACCCCAGAAGTGATGAGGGAGTATTCTTGGGATATTCATCACATAATAAATCTTATAAAGTGTATAATAAAAGAACAATGTGTGTAGAAGAAAGTATACATGTTTTCTTTGATGAAACTAAAATTCTTGCTGAGAGACAGGAACCTGGATGAGGAGCTTGGACGGGTAAGAAGCAGTGATCACACTGAAGCAAGAATGAAAGGTGGAATAGGTGATGGACCAGGTTCAACTACCCTAAGCATCATGACAGGGGGAACTCAACATATGCAACCTGTCCCTGATCCTACTCTACAGCAACAAGACACCATGGAATTTTGTAGGAATGAACAGCTGGTACTCAAACCACACAGATATCAGAGTTCTCACCCTCTTGAGAACATCATAACAGATTTGGCATCCGGAATCAAAACAAGATCATCCTTGAAAAATTTGTGTGCGTTTGATGCCTTTCTATCCATGATCGAACCAAAGAACATTGGGGAAGCCCTACAAGATGCTGATTGGGTAAATGCCATGCAAGAAGAGCTGAATCAGTTTGAAAGAAGTCAAGTATGGCACTTGGTACCCAGGCCACTAGACAGATCAGTGATTGGCACCAAGTGGGTCTTCAGGAACAAGCTCGATGAGGATGGAACTGTTACAAGGAATAAGGCAAGATTAGTTGTTCAAGGGTATAGTCAAGAAGAAGGAATTGACTATGATGAGACCTTTGCCCCTGTGGCAAGACTGGAGGCAATCAGACTTCTTATAGCATTTGCTGCACACATGGAATTCACTCTTCATCAGATGGATGTTAAGAGTGCCTTTCTCAATGGCTATCTGAAGGAAGATGTATTTGTCAAGCAGCCTCCAGGTTTTGAAAGCAAGGAGTCACCTGACCACGTATACAAACTCGACAAGGCTCTATATGGTCTCAAACAAGCACCAAGAGCATGGTACGAACGATTATCAAAATTCCTGCTAGAACATGGGTACAAACGAGGCAAAATTGATAGTACCTTGTTCTTAAGGGAAAAGGGTAAGGATCTCCTGGTTGTGCAAATATATGTGGATGATATTATATTTGGGGCGACTTCTGAAAAATTGAGCAAGGAATTTGCTATGCTAATGGGAAGTGAGTTTGAGATGAGTATGATGGGTGAGCTAAACTTTTTCTTAGGCTTGCAAATAAAGCAAAACCCAAATGGAACAATGATCCACCAACAAAAGTATGTGAAAGAATTGCTCAAGAAGTTTAAAATGGAAGACTCAATTGAAATAGACACTCCCATAGCCACAACTACAAAATTGGATATGGATGAACATGTTTCATCTGTTGATCCGAAGCTATATAGAGGGATGATTGGGTCTCTATTGTATCCCACTGCCATCAGACCTGATATTGTGTTCAGTGTGGGATTATGTGCTAGGTTTCAAGCAAATCCATAGGAGTCCTACCTCACTGCAGTAAAGAGAATTTTGAAATATTTGAAAGGCACCACTGATTTATGCCTTTGGTATCCTAAAGGTAGTAATTTTGACCTTGTAGGATATGCTGATGCTGATTATGCAAGATTCCTGGTTGACAGGAAAAGTACTTCATGTATGACTCACTTTTTAGGTTCATGTCTTGTGTCTTGGGCTACCAAGAAAAAAAATTCAGTAGCCTTGTCTACTGCTGAGGCTGCATATGTGGTTGCAGCCTCATGTTGTGCCCAGTTGTTATGGATCAAATAACAACTCATGGACTTTGGTATTGATGTGGGATGAATTCCTATATTTTGTGATAACTCTAGTGCTATTAGTATGACGAAAAACCCGGTTCATCATAAAAGGACTAAGCACATAGATGTTAGACACCATTTCCTAAGGGATAACTATGAAAAGGGAATGATCTCAATCGAATTTTGAGCTACTGATCATCAAATTGCTGATATATTCACCAAAGCACTTAGTAGGGAGCATTTTGAGAGAAACATGCTGGAATTAGGGATGATTAAGATCACCTGGTTGAAGAGAAAGAAATTTTTTATATAAATGAATTTTTGGCTAGAAAATTTTTAGGTACTTAACCAGATTAACAATTGATCAGCATCATGTCTTTATTGCCATACTCTTGTGCCATATATTAATATGATTCCCTGGATACTAATAATGGTTATCTATCTTTGTAAATTGAGGCAATCTAAAGATTTCAAACAGGATGAACCTGGTTCATCTATGATGATTCATCTGACTGATGAGGTGCGTACCCTTCTCCATATAGTAATTCAATTACAGTCACACATGAGCACGGTTCTATCTATATTTGGTTCATTACTAATTCTCTGTACTAATCCATAAATGAACTCGTTCCAAGGAGTCACATCAACACTCAATTATCCTAGAAATAAGAGACTCTCAGCCGTCAAATCAATGACACTCCTACAACTATTAGACTTCCACTTGAATTAATTTCTTATCCGTTGTAAAATTAATGGTCATATGTTATAAAAGATAATCATTACTCCTCTCTTCATAAAGCTTCCTTCAACCAAGGTTAACTCATAGTACACTACCCAAAACCTGCAAAACTCGTCCTTTCCTCTCAACAGAAAAAATGTCTTCACCTCCACCACATTCCTCATCTAATTCCTCACCTAATCGTGATTACGATGGAGGAAATTCTGAATCTGTCTCCAATTCTCCATCTGTTTACAGTTCTGAATCACCAGAAATTCCATCATCCCTTGAAAATACACCCGTTCTTGAACCCACTCCAAACCCTAATCTTGCCCCCAAGAATCGTCGTGTTAAAGTTCTTGCCCAGGTATCTGTTGCTTCTGGGGCTAGGGAAAAATTCTTGGAGGATCTTATTAAAGCAGACAAAAGTACTAAGTCAGATTCATCCAGTGAATCATTTAAATCATTTAAATCAGCTAAAAGGTAATCTTGAAGTTGACTCTGAATTTACTTCAGCTGATAAAAGATTCGTGTTGGTAGGGTCTGTTATTGATGTCGAAATTTCTGGAAGGAAGAAGGATGGGAGAAAAGAAAGAATTCTTGAGAGAGAGGGAGAAGAAGATGTGAGGGGATCTAGGGAGGATGATACCGTGTTGGCTATTTGTGGTCCCATTCCTGAAACTATAGGAGAAGAAGTCACTGATTTAGGGGGAAGCATAGTGGCGGAAGATGCAGCAGGTCTTGCACATCTGAAGAAAGCTATAAATGAACATGGTTCATCGGGGAAAGAAACATTGGCGGAAAGGTTGAGAAAACTGGGGGAGTCTTATAACCCCAAGAGAAGAAGGAGTCATAAACCCAAGAAGGCAACTCACCCAGTTCCTTCAAAGAGAAGGAAAATTTCTGAAGTTGCTGGTGTTTCTGCTCCAAAAGTTAGAGCTACTCGTAGCACTGTAAGAGAAGAAGAAGAAAAATTAGAAAAAGGCTCTGAAGGAGAGCAAGAAGAAGAGAGCAGAAAAAGGAAAAGCAAAAGTTGGAGAGCCTGTTGAGGCTATTGAGATTGAAGAAACTGGGTTGGACCTGGTCCAACAGGAGGAGCAACCTGCTCCAGGTGTGGCTGAGACACCAAAACCCACAAAGGCTAAGGCTTCTTCAAAGAAGTCAGCTAGGATGCCCGTCGCACCAACAAAATTTATTAAGAAGACCAGGGTCTAGCCAAAGAAAGTGAAAGTTGTTTATGATGATGATGTATATTGGAGTGGAGAAGAGGAGAAGGATATTGGAGTGGTGACTGACAAGGTTACCATGTTTGGAAAACGAACAATGCTAAAGGGTAAGCTGGTGAAGGATTTAGAGGAGCCTGGTATGCAGTATCTTATGGAAACTCTGGAGGTACAAGGATGGAAGGACCTAGTCCTGCGCATGGAAGGCAGGCTGGCAAGAGCAAAGTTGGTAGATTTTATGGGGAATGCAAGTGTCAAGGAAGGTAGAGTCACGTCTATGGTCAAAGGAATTGAGGTTTCCTTTGATGTCAAAGAACTGGGTGTTATTCCTAACACACTAGTTGAGGGCTATAAGGACTATACAAGGTAGTGATTGCCTTGTCTAGATGGGATGGCCTAAGCAATCAACATCACCGGGTTCTTTAGTGATTGTGAGAAGGAGATTGAACCAAGGCAGTTTACAAGAGTGAGATGAAGCCTGAGCACAAGCTACTCTTTGAGTTCGTCATTAAGTTCCTACTGCCTAGACAAGAAAGAAGGCATATGGCAAATTATATGGATCTTACATTGGTGGAATGCTTGTATAGGGGAAAGCAAATTAATTGGCCAGCTTTTATCATCCAACTCCTTGACAGAGTGGTGAATGGAACCAAGGCACACACAATTCCTTATGGCTTCATGCTGACAGCAGTGCTTGCACATTTTGGGTTTCCAGTAAAGCAGGCTGAGATGGCTACGACCAAAGATTATTTTGGGAAGGAAACTTACATGTGACTACAATGTCAATGTTCCTACGGATGAACCTGGTTCATCTAGGAAGCAACCAGTCAACAACAACATTAGAACTTTGGTGCAAGAAAACAAGATTAAGGATATGGAGATCCTTCGCTTAAAGTCTTGTGTGATTGAGGTTGAAGAAGAGCGGGATGCTCTTAGAGCTGAATTAGCAAAGGAGAAAGAAAAGAACGAGGGTGTTCTTCAGCAGATGTTGTTTCTCCTACAATCCAAGTCCACAACCTCCACTGCACCTTCCCATTCTTAGGCTTCTTAGAGCTTCCTTAAACCCTCTTTAGACTAGTTGTTGTGCTTCTTTTGTTTTTATTCTGTTTTGCTCATGGTTAAGGCTATTTTTGTTTTGTTTGTATGGTGTTTGATGTACGTTCCTAATCAATGGATTTTTGTTGTTTTGTTATTGACTTGTCTCAATTTCTTAGATAGCTTACATTTATTGGTTTCTTATGATGATTAATCATGTTTGCACCTACAGTAGCCTCAATGGCCATGAGTAATTGTTAACAACACTGGTGAGTTTATCATTTTGCAAACTTTTCGATGATGCCAAAAGGGGCAAGAAAAAAGTGCTTTTGTATTTCAAGTGATATTTAACCTAATGAACCTGGTTTCTCTATGATAAATGCTTAAAAAACATACAAAGTGTTTGAGTTGTATACAGGGAGAAGCGCAGAGTTTTTCATCATCAAAAAGGGGAAATTTGTTGGACCATGTCACTGCATAGTTTTGAAGATTGACTAAAGGATGACCAGTTGAACCAAGTCCATCAGAGCACACATACTTGACCTGACGAGTTGGCACACAAAAATAGCGTACCCAAAACTAATAATATCTCCGGATCAAGTGGAGAACACCAAGTCTCGCTGAGCAAGGATCCTAAGATAGGGGACCGTCATCTTGTCTACCTGCACCTGCAGGCATGAATCGTAGGCCCCGGGAAATAAGGGCGTTAGTACGAGTAGTGTACTGAGTATGTAAGGCATGAAAATCAGCACATAAAATACATAAAGGAAACGTAGAGTAAAGAATTCCACTTGTAAGTCTAAATAACTTTGTGAATCCTGAAAGATTATAATATCATGCATGTGCGTATAAATGTCGTATAATGCATAGGTATAGGTGTACATAACATCATCAAGCCTATGAGGGCATCCCATCACATCATCTCGGCCTCTGTGAGTGAAATAATCAACGTATACCAACTGATCAGGTGGTGATGCGTATATAATGCCATAACCTTTTCCCATATCCTATATACATAATATATGCGTATATAATGCCATCTAGTCATGGGTCAATGTACATGTATAAATGAATGAAATGCATAAGAAGTATGTTAATAAAATTTCTCGAAATGTCATAAGACCATTACGCCTTTCGATAAACTTTATTAACTACGTATTTTTATGAGACACATGAACAAAAGATATAATAATAATTCACATGGAGAATCAAGAATATAGGCACCCCTAGTACTTCTATGAATAGAGTCATTTGTGAAAGATGTGTGTTCGCTCATTTCATTATCATATAAATCACGCTAAAAAGAAAAAAGGGATATCCTTAACATACCTGAGCTGATTCTTTTGACAATCCTTCTAACACACGTCAATTGTGATAAAACACATAACGGCAAGATCGGAGTAGGGAAAATATCCGTATGATATTCTTGAGAAAGGCTATATCGGGCTCCCTTAGAATTGTAAGCCACGTTGCTATTACACTGTAGAGGTTCATATGAATTCTTGTTGAAGCTACATCCATTACTTTGTTGAAGATCTCATCTTTTACTTTGTTGTAGACTCATCCTTAATTATACATCTGTTACTTTGTTGAAAAGGAGATCTCTCTCTTTACTTTGTAGAGACCAGCATCTCCCTTAGGTGAATTAGAGATGTCATTTATCTTAGTGGGTGTCAGTTCCACTTATGTGATGACTTAGCCACAAAATCCCCTAAATAAGCCACCTAGTTACATAGACCAAGAGTCATTGTTTAGTTTTTGATCCATATTTTTTACTTGCTGCCACGTTAGGGGGGGGTGCGGTCTCCATTAAGCTTATCGACAAGTCATAATCACCTTGTTAATCTCTCACATAAAATTCATAATTAACCAATTATCCACATAATTAAGAATTGTCTCAAATTACTTAAAATATAAATCACTTATAACATACTTTATATACCTCACTATCATGGTCATGTGGTACCTTGTATGACACTAGTCCATAAATATGGGGTATTATAGTTTGGACCTATTTTATCCCAAATTGATGACCTTCAACGAAACTCGTCTTCTTTGATTTATTTACCCTCTAACCTTCACGGTACTTACTTACCACCTGTTATAAATAGCATAAATACTTATAAACTCAAAAATAATCTCATTCTCGAGACTACGTGTCACGACCCAAAATTCATTAAAGGTCGTGATGGCGTCGGACACCACTGTCAGGCAAGCCAACACTAATTAAATTCTCATTTTAATATTTTTGAAGTCATTTATTTTCCTTACATTTAAAAATAAATAATGAACTTCACCAAGTAAATAATATTGTCTTTAATCACTTTTCAATACTAACTAATCCCATATACATCCCATAACTCGGTATCACAAGTGCCTGAGCAATTTCTAGAAAATAAAATGTAATACAATAACCGTCCGGAATACAATTGGATAGTAGAGAAAATACAATACAATACAATACAATACTCTGAAGGAGACTCTGCTGGCTGCGGTCGTCTCGAGAGGTGCAGCTCACCTAAGTCTCTGTATCAACCATGCCGCTGCGCCAAACTAGGCAACTAGACATACATGTGCCTGTGCAACAAAATGCACATCAAGTGTAGTATGAGCACAAAAATAACGTGTACCCAGTAAGTATCCTGCCTAACCTCGAAGAGGTAGTGACGAGAGGTTGACTTCGACACTTACTGGTGGTCCAAATATTGAAGTACCAAAATGTGCACAAGTATGAATTTTATAAGGTAATTTCAAACTCGATAAATAGAAAGCATGTAAATAATTCCTTTAATAATAAGAGATTTTCCAAAAGTTCATATTTCATCATTTAACAATTCATCTTAGGCCAAGGAAGAAATATCATTACTCATAAATTTGCAAGGCAACAATACAAGCATGCGCAAATCATGCCGAGGACGTCCGAAGGGTCGAACGGCGCGAACCATAGATGTATCTATTAACATGCCGAAGTGAACGGCCCGCTCCCATGAGAATAGTGGGAAAGGATCACCCTGCTCGCGGAATATAATTGCGAAGCGGTTACATATAAATAAAGAGTTACCCCGCTCGCGAATCATACATGCGACGCAGATACTCATAGATACACACATTCAAACAGTCAATCAAGAATTCATCATGAAAACAATTACGCAGGAAATTTACAAATTTCTCCTTTAACGGTTAAGAAAAATAATGTTTAATTTTTAAAATTTATTTGTCAAGTGCGATATGATTTAAACATTTTAAATTAACAATAAAGTTACAAGTACGACAAGTAAGCATGCTTTTGGATCCTAGACTACCCGGACTTGAGCATTATAGTAGCTACGCATGGACTCTCGTCACTTCGTGCGTATGTAGCCCCCCACAAACAGTCTTACATAATAAATTATTTCACCTATGGGAACAATTCCCTATTACAAGGTTAAAAAGGAGACTTACCTCGCTCCGAAGCCCACTTTCCGGTCCAAGATTATGCTCAAACCCTCAATTCGGTGCGTAACAATCCAAAACTAATGAAATAGTGTATAAACTAATCAATACATGTTCAAAAATTCATATTCCAACTATTAAGGTGATTACCCAACCCTAAATGTAAGATTCCTAAAATTCACCCTAGGCCCATGTGCCTGATTCCGAAAATTTTCGAAGAAAGTTGTTACCCATAACCTCATGAAGTCAAATATATGATTTTTATTAAATTCCATAACCATTTTCGTGGTCAAATCTCATTTTTATACAAAACCTGAGTTTTCATCTAAACCCTTGATTTCACCTATTTTTACATGTTAATCTATCCATAATCTATGTATTAAACTCATGTTGTGTA
This sequence comes from Nicotiana knightiana, assembly GCA_005239525.1. Taxonomy (NCBI): domain Eukaryota; kingdom Viridiplantae; phylum Streptophyta; class Magnoliopsida; order Solanales; family Solanaceae; genus Nicotiana; species Nicotiana knightiana. Next base: position 16,802 of record ML400938.1, read on the forward strand.
GAAATTACTTACCTCAAAGTGCTAGGTGAAAACCCTCTTCCAAATGCTCCAAAAATCACCCAAATCCGAGACTCAAAACTAAAAAATGAGTAACAAATGGCTGACTCCTGTTTTTAAGCATTCTGCCTAGGCAAGTCGCCTGAATGAAATGCGACTTTGCCTGATTCAGGCAAAAATGAACTACAACCAGCCTGTAGTCAACGGAGCATAACATTCTGTACAAATCTCCAAATGATGAATGGCTTAACTTTAAGGAAACGAGAATCAAAGATCTACAACTTTAATATTTTGAAAATTTGCATATTTCTTATAGATTTCGAGATATAAGCTTCCAAAGTAGGCTCCTCGCATCAGAAATTTTCGGGGAAATTGCAAAAACATGTTTACCATCCTTCATTCAATCAATCATAACTTTCTGTAAAAATATCCAAATGATAAATGGTTTATCTTTCTGGAAACTAGAATGCAAGGGATACAACTTTCACGATTTACATGGTTTCAGATTAATTATAAATTGCAAGATATGAGCTTCCAAAATCAACTCCATGCATCAGAAATTTTCTGGCGAACAACTTCTGCATTAGAAAATTTCGGCAGCTTTCTTTGTCCGGAATCCATTCCGTTAACCTTCCGAAATCCACCCGAGGTCCTCGGGATCTTAACCAATTATATCAACATGTCCCAAAACATGATACGAACTCGCTCGAGGCCTCAAATCACATCAAACAACGTCGAAATCATGAATCACACTCCAATTCAAGCTTAATGAACTTTAGAAATTGAAACTTCTATATTCGATGCCGAAACCTATCAAATCACGTCCGATTGACCTCAAATTTTGCACACAAGTCACATTCGACATTATGGACCTACTCCAACTTTCGGAATTGGAATCCAACCCCGATACCAAAAAGTCAAACTCTCGGTCAAACTTTCTAAGAATCTTCTATTTTATAACTTTAGCCAAATGACCTCGAAATGACCTATGGACCTCCAATTCCACTTTCGAACACGCTCCCAATACCAAAATCACCACACAGAGCTATTCCCAGACTCTGAATCCCAAACAGACATCGATAACATTGGAATACACCTCAACCCAAATTTATGAAATTCTTCGAAAATGTCAACTTCCTTAATAGGTGTGGAAACGCTCCCGAGTCATCCAAAACCCGATCCGGACATACGCCTAAGTCCATAATCATCATATGAATTTGTTAGGACCTTCAAATCCATATTCCGAGATCATTTGCTCAAAAATCACAATTTAGTCAATACTTCTAACTTAAAGCTCCCGAAATGAGAATTTTCTTTCCAAATCAACTCTGAACTTCCCGAAATTCAATTTCGACCATGCGTGAAAGTCATAATACCTGAAGTGAAGCTACTCAGGGCCTCAAACCGCTGAACGACGCACTAGAGCTCAGAATGAGCGGTCGGGTCATTACATTCTCTCCCAGTTAAACATATGTTCGTCCTCGAACGTGCCAAGATCTACGCTGGAGTTGTCTCATATCATTGTTTAATACCTCGTGCACCTACCCGTGCTACCACAACCTAGTTGAGCATATTAGCTCGAACAAATATGAAGATTCTCCCTTTTATTTAGTTAAGTTAGCCTTGGAGCCAAATTCCAACATCTGAAATTCTCTACCAAGTCTGTTCCCAACATACAAACACCGTATCAATCTCTATGCGATACACCAATACATGATTGTATACCTTTGCTGAATCCACACTATGCACTGCATAACTTTCATGACCATAATAATATCCTCTGATAACAATACCCGGAGTTTCATGAATCCGATGCTCACAATGCACCTCATGACATATTTAAGTCTTGTTTCAACTATGGCAATACGTCCACAACGGAAGAGATGTGTAGAATTCCATAACCAACTGCCGAGACAACAAATCATTAAGTCTATACTCCTGACAAGAGCCATCACCTCATCCTGAATCAATTAATGGAATTTGCTCTTTGATACACTTCATATGATTTATTTTCACTTATCCTAGATCCATTAATCTCTTCTCACCCAGTATAAGCTGCCTAAGCAATAAGCCACCCCAGACTCTGCCAAAATCTCATATGATGCCACGATGTGCTAATAAGACCCAACTCGAATGTGCTACATAAGGAAAATGAACTCTGGAAAGGATCACTCAACTCACGCACCGATATGAACTTTCCTCAGAAAATGGGAAACATGACTCACAAAAATAGAATATATAAAACCATACTCAACATCATAGCATTGTGGCGCGCAACCCGATCCAACCATGATACCCGTGGAGGCGTGCCAACCGATCTACACATAATAATTTATTAGAAAGTACTCGTCGAGGTAAAATGCTCATAACTACGAAGTATCGAATATCGGTCACAAGCAACGTGAAGGGCGCAATACCAACCCTGGGGGGACATATAGCGGCATAAGCTACGAAACTCAAGCACAACTGAGGTGCAATATATATGATCTGAATCTCAGGAGCCATCCTGCTCATATACACCATCACTACGCGGAATCTCAAAGCATAAAAAAATTATCAAGCCGTTCACAACTCACATGGAACAATATAGTATAACATGAAATAGCTGTCGAAATAACATCCAACGTTCTAGTACTCCTCCCTGAGGAGCGCTATACTGAAATGAACACATCTGGCTCACATAGAGCTCATACTCATATTTAAATCTATCCACAGACCTTAAGCCGATTCTGATCGTACCACACAGAGCTAATAACCTTTCAAGGGTCCACACTAAGCCAAACACACAAGAACAAACGTCATATCCGGAACAAACTTCCACAATCCGCAACCAAATGAACCGAGCGCCTTCCAGGCCTAAACCCTCACACTACTTGTATTACCACAATCTCCATTCTTGGTCTTAAATCATTAATCAGTTATGTGACTATATGTCACCTTTATACGATCTTCCCGTGGCGTACGCTCCCACGACCTTCCGCACAAGATAACAAGTTTGCACATCCATACCACCAGTCGCACTAAAGTACAAAGCAAATTAAGAATCCTTAACCAGGATGCAAAACCTCTTTCACGAAATGCTGATCTCAGGCGATGCCGAGGATAATACTAGCTTACCCTAGGCATTCAAATCCCTTTCCTGCTCATCCGAGCTCGTGACCTCCTTGCCCACACAGAACCACAACCTTGATCCTTACTTCCAAATCCATACTGCTTACTGCACCTAACATGCCAATATGAGATCACACAAGAATTTCATCATAACTCCTGAACCACTATTAGGGTGAACACTTCATCATATAGAAACCGTTTACTTAACTCAATTCACGAGAACCATTGTGACGACCCAAAGGGGTCATCACCTATTTTATTACACATTCTGTACTTTCAGGACTTGAAAACCTCATTTGTAGTTACCTCGATTTGTGTGAACAGTCCGGGCACGTAGCCGGTCAGCTTAAATATGAAATTGTGTGAAAAATGATAAGATTTGATATTAAAATGAATATATTTGACTTCGGTCAACATTTTGGGTAAACGGACCCGGACACGTGATTTGACGGTCCCGGAGGGTCTGTAGGAAAATATGGGACTTGGGCGTATGCCCGGATCAAATTCCGAGGTCCCAAGCCCGAGAAATGAATTTTTGAGTGAAATTGTTTTTCTGAAATTTATAAAGAAAAGTGAAATGAAAATTGGTTAGAATGTGTTGGTATCGGGCCCATATTTTAGTTCCGGCGCCTGGTACAGGTCTTATATATGGTTTAAGATATTTCTGTGAAGTTTGGTTGAAATTGGACGTCGTTTGACGTGTTTCAGACTTAAAACTCTAAATTTGAAAGTTTATGAAGTTTGAAGAAAAACTAGTGATTTTGAGGTTTGATTTGTTGTTTTTGATGTTATATTGGCGATTTGATCGTAAGGTTAAGTTCGTAGGATGTTGTTTAGTTAGTGCATGTGATTTTTTAGGAGCCCCGAGGGCTCGGGAGTGTTTCGGAGGTGTCTTGGAGTGATTTTGAACTTAGGAAGATTGCTGGTTTTTGGCTTCAGCAGTTGCAGGTCCATTTGTTCTTCACGTTCGCGACGCCTCTTCCGCATTCGCGAAGCTTTAAGCTATTCCTTCATCGCGTTCGCATCCATTCCCTCGCGAACGTGTAGGGTTATTTTCCCCTGAGGGCTTAGCCCTCTTTTCCTTCGCGTTCGTGTACACTTGACCGCGTTCGCGTAGCTTTGCGGGTCTTCTACATCGCGTTCGCGTGATGTCCCACGCATTCGCGTAGGCCAATTTCTGGTCCCCAACCTCTTTACCTTCACGTTCGCATTCACCCTTTCGCGAACGCGATGGTCTGTCCAGTCTACCCTTCGCGAACGCGACCCCCTTCCGTGAACGAGAAGGGAAATTTTGCCCAGTGGTATATAAATATTTCCAGAACAGTAGCCTCTGGATTTTTCATAAGTTTTCACGAAATTCATCTTCTATAAGGTCCATTGAAGCCATCCTTCACCAAAACTTCTTGGGTTAGTAAATTTTAACTCGTTTCCTTCATTTTTCATCTATATCTAATGAATTCCTAAGCCTAAAACATGCAAATTAGAGTAGAAAATTGGGAATTTGGGTAGAGTTAGGCCCTTTTGAATTTTCTTGATTTAGACCTCGTTTTGGGGTCGAATTTGAAAACAAATTATATATTCGGGCTCGTGGGTGAATGGGTGACGTGATTTAGGTCCGAGCCTCGTGTTTGGACCAAGCGGGTCCGGGGTTGAATTTTGTTATTTTGGAAGAATGCATGGACATGGGTAATTAGGCTATGTAATTGAATTATTGAATCCTTATTGAAATACTTGAGTTGATTATGCCTAGATAATATCATTCCGGAGTTGAATTATAAAGGAAAGGCGGTGTTAGAGGGTTGATTGCTATATTATGGACCCGAGGTAAGTGTTTTGTCTAACCTTAGCTTGAGGGAATAGGAGTTGAGTCTTATTTGCTACTTGCTAATTGTAGAGTACGATGTATCGACATGTTGACGAGTATCTATACAATGGTGTCTAGCATGACTGTGGGTCTTATTATTGCAAATATTCCGATTTTGTTGTAACTTCCATTCTTAATTGATGATTTCTATATGTTGTAAAGAGCATGTGAAGGGTATTGTGATCTTTAAACTTCGAGGAGCATTGGCTCAAATTGTAACATAAACAGTGAAGATATACGAGATAACTGAATCCTTTGGAGCATTGGCTCAAATTATAACACGAATGGTGAAGATATATGAGATAGTTGAATCCTTTGAAGCATTGGCTCAAGTAATAGAGTAAACTATGAATGAAAGTGAAAGAAAGAGAAAGAGTTACTAAAATATACCCTCGCCGAGTCATTGTTGCTTTAGTGATTATCTCCCTTGCTGGGATGTTGAGATTACTGTTGTTGTTCCCTTGCCAGGATTTAATTGTTTAATTGTTTTTCCCTTGCCGGGATTTAATTGTTTAAATGATGTTCCCTTGCCGGGATTTAATTGTTTAATTGATGTTCCCTTGCCAGGATTTCTATTTTTATTCTGTTTACTCCCTTGCCCTTGTTTGTAATTGCTGTTTGGGTGAGGAAGGGTGTTAAAGCACGAAGGGTGATGCTGTGCACTGTTTGTTATTGTAAGGAAGAGTGTTAAAGCATGAAGGGTGATGCCGTGCATTGATTGATATTGTCTCCCTTGCTGGGATGTTGAGATTACTGTTATTGTTCCCTTGCCGGTATTTCTATTTCTATTATGTTTACTCCCTTGCCTTTGTTTGTGATTGCTGTTTGGGTGAGGAAGAGTGTTAAAGCACGAAGGGTGATGTCGTGCATTGTTTGATACTGTGAGGAAAGAGTGTAAAGCACGAAGGGTCATGCCGTGCCGTACGATGTACCATTCCGTATCGATATTCATTGATTATACTGTGAGGAAAGAGAGTAAAAGCACGAAGGGTGATGCCGTGCCATGATTTACATTGATTACATTATACATTGCATAGTGAGGACGAGATTAAAAGCATGAAGGGTGATGTCGTGCCAAGATTTACATTGATTACATTATACATTGCATAGTGAAGATGAGAGTAAAAGTAAGAAGGGTGATGCCATGCAAGCTTGTGATTTCTGGCCTTGTACCTTTCTTTATTTAAGATTTCCTATATGAACTGTTATCTCCCCACAGCATGTTCCCCTTCCCTTATTGATTGATTACTTCCTATATATATATATATATATATATATATATATATATATATATATATATATAT
>ML400938.1:23809-67045 GCA_005239525.1 Nicotiana knightiana
GTTTACTTGGTAGTCTGGTTCTAGCCTCGTCACTACTTCGCGGAGGTTAGGCTAGGCACTTACCAGTACATGGGGTCGGTTGTACTGATGCTACACCTGCACTTCTTTATGTTGTGCAGATTACGCAGCCGGACCCGGAGGACATCATTAGTGGGAGTGTCTTCCAGCTCATCCTAACGGATTCAAGGTATACTCGCTGGCGTTCGTGGGCCTTGGCGTCTCTCCCATCCCTATGCCTTCGTTTCTATCTTGTTTTCCTCTAGTTTCAAAGACAGTCATGTATTTTCTTTCAGACTTTGTATTTAGCACTCTTATAGACAGCTCGTGAGTTTTTGACTCTAGGTTTTGGGAAAATTTACGCGTTGTTGTATTATGTTGTCCTTATTTATCTTGAAACCATATTTATTTTCGCTGTTAAATTGTGAACCGTTTAGTTTATCCTATTAAATGATGTTAATATACTAGTTTATCTATACATGTTCGCTTGTCTAGCGGGTTCAACGTTAGACGCCATCACGGCCCGATGGTGGGATTTCAGGGCGTGACAGGTTGGCATCAGAGCACTAGGTTGCTTAGCTCTCACATCTCATAGACAACTTGGTAGAGTCTGAGGGATCGGTACGGAGATGTCTGTATTTATCCCCAAGAGGCTGCAAAGTTAGGATGACTCCACATTTCTTTTCATCTCTGTCGTGCGATATGAATTATGAGTACTGATTGAGTTTCTATTCTATTCTCTCGCAGATGGCGAGGAAACGTGCTTCCCTTGGTTCCGCTCAGCAACCTGACACTCCTGCTATAGCTCCTACTCGGGGTCGAGGTCGAGGTCGAGGTCGAGGACGGGGCCGTGCTAGAGGCCGAGGCCGGGGCCGGGCTCAGCCTAGAGCAGCAGCCCCAGTGGAGGACCCTCAGGTCGAGTCTGACGAGGAGGTCCCAGTTCCGGCAGTCCCAGTTGGACCAGCTCAGGTCCCAGAGGGGTTCATAGCTACCCCAGTGCTTCAGGACGCCCTTGTCCGTCTAGTCGGACTCATGGAGAGTGTAGCACAGGCGGGTCTTCTTCCTACAACACCAGCCGTCACTCGGGTTGGGGAAGGTGCCCGGACTCCTGCCACCCACGTGCCAGAGCAGCTAGCTCCATAGTTTCAGACTCCGGCACCTCAGCCAGCTGGAGTAGCTCAGCCGGGTCTTGCAGCACCGGTAACAGAGGGAGCAGCTATGTCAGTAGATGCTTTGTGGAGACTGGACAGGTTCACCAAGTTATTCACTGCTACTTTTACTGGTTCACCTTTAGAGGACCCCCAGGATTATTTGGACAGCTTCCATGAAGTTCTTCGGAATATGGGCATAGTGGAGTCCAACGGGGTCGACTTCGCTACCTTTTGGTTATCTGGCGCAGCCAAGAATTGGTGGAGAGACTATTGCTTAGCCAGACTAGCTGGATCTACACCTTTGACTTGGACTCAGTTCTTAGAGGTATTTTTGGGGAAGTTCCTTCCCATTACTCAGAGTGAGGACCTTCGGAGGCAGTTTGAGCGTCTCCAGTAGGGATCCATGTCCGTCACTCAGTACGAGACCATGTTCATCACTCTAGTCCGACATACTCTTATGATATTTCCCACTGATCGGGAGAGGGTTCAGAGGTTTATCGAGGGATTGGCCCGACCTATCAGACTTCAGATGGCTAGAGAGTCAGGTATAGATATATCGTTCCAGGATGCGGCCAATGTGACTAGGAGGATTGAGATTATTATGTCATAGGGTGGTGGTCAGGGGGCTGACAAGAGGCCCCATCATTTCGGTCATTTCAGTGGAGCCTCATCTGGGGGCAGGGATTCTTCAAGCAGAGGTCATCCTCCCAAACCCTTCCAGTCAGCCCTCCAGGTTTCCCATGGTACTTCAGGTGGTCGTGGTTATCAGACGCACTATTCTGATCAGCAGCCTTACATTGCGCCACCAGCTCCCTTCAGTGCACCGCTATTTCAGAGTTTCCGAGGTAGTCATTCAGGTTGACAGGGTCAGACTCAGTTCCCTCAGGATCCAAGGTCTTGTTACACTTGTGGCAATCCGGGTCACCTTGCCAGATTTTGCCCTCGAGCACCAGGTAGTTCGCAGCATCAGGGTTCTCGTGCCATGGTACAGGCACCAGGTGTTCCACAGCCTGCCCAGCCAGCCAGGGGTGGGGGTAGAGGTGCTAGAGGGGAGGTAGAGGTCATAGAGGTGGAGCTCAGGCCGCCAGAGGTGGAGGCCACCCAGCAGCCGGCCGTCCTAGAGATGTTGTTCGGGGTGGTGGGGCCCAGCCCCGATGTTATGCTCTTCCAGCCAGGCCAGAGGCTGAGTCTTCAGATGCAGTCATTATAGGTACTATTCGGGTTTGTGACAGAGATGCTTCAGTGTTATTTGATCTAGGGTCTACGTATTCATATATGTCCTCTTATTTTGCACCATACCTGGTCATGCCTAGTGATCCACTGAGTGTTCCTGCTTATGTATCTACACCGGTGGGTGAGTCTATCATGGTCGATCGAGTCCATCTTTCTTGTGTTGTGGCGATTGGGGGTCTTGAGACCCGTGTTGATTTGTTGCTTTTAGGTATGGTCGATTCTGATGTTATATTGGGGACGGACTGGTTATCCCCATACATGCTATCTTGGATTTTCATGCCAAGACGGTGACCTTAGCCTTACCGGGTTTGCCCCGTTTGGAGTGGAGAGGGACTCCTGGTCATTCTACCCGCAGTGTTATTTCATACGTGAAGGCTCGGCGTATGGTCGAGAAGGGGTGTTTGGCTTATTTGGCTTATGTGCGCGATTCCAGTGTTGAGGTTCCCTCTATTGATTCGGTACCCGTGGTTCATGAGTTTCCTGAGGTCTTCCCTTCAGACCTGCCGGGGATGCCACCCGACATGGATATTGATTTCTGCAATGATTTGGCTCCGGAAACCCAGCCCATTTCTATTCCGCCGTATCGCATGGCCCCACCAGAGTTGAAAAAATTGAAGGAACAATTTCAGGATTTGCTTGGGAAGGGTTTCATTAGGCCTAGCATTTCTCCTTGGGGTGCTCCAGTGTGCTCCAGTATTGTTTGTGAAGAAAAATGATGGTTCGATGAGGATGCGCATTGATTACCGGCAATTGAACAAGGTTACAGTCAATAATGAGTATCCACTATCGAGGATTGATGATTTGTTCGATCAGCTTCAGGGTGCCAAGGTATTTTCAACGATAGACTTGAGATCTGGCTACCATCAGTTGAGGATTAGGGCATCCGATGTCCCTAAGACAGCTTTCCGCACTCGGTACGAGCATTACGAGTTTTTAGTCATGTCGTCTGGGTTGACAAATGTCCCAACAGCTTTTATGGATTTGATGAACCGAGTGTTCAAGCCTTATTTGGACTCCTTCGTGATAGTCTTCGTTGATGATATATTGATATACTCCCACAGCCACAAGGAGCACGAGCAGCATCTCAGAGTGGTTCTTCAGACTCTAAAGGATAGTCAGCTATATGCAAAGTTTTTGAAGTGTGAGTTCTGGTTGAGTTCAGTTGCATTCCTGGGTCATGTCGTATCAGCAGAAGGCATTCACGTTGACTCGAAGAAGATTGAAGCAGTCAAGAACTGGCCTAGACTAGCATCAGCTACAAAGATTCGGAGTTTCTTAGTATTGCAGGCTATTATCGTCGGTTCGTGGAGGGGTTCTCATCTATTGCAGCCCCGATGACTAGGTTGACCCAGAAGGGTGCCCAGTTCAGATGGTCGGATGAGTGTGAGGCGAGCTTTCAGAGGCTCAAGACAGCTCTGACTACGGCACCGGTATTGGTTTTACCCACAAATTCAGGGCCTTATACAGTCTATTGCGATGCTTCCTGTATTGGGCTTGGTGCAGTGTTGATGCAGGATGGCAAGGTCATTGCTTATGCTTCGAGGCAGTTGAAGATTCATGAGAAGAATTATCCAGTGCATGATTTGGAGTTGGCAGCCATTGCCCACACATTGAAGATTTGGAGGCACTATCTATATGGCATGGCGAGTGAGGTGTTCACGGATCATAAGAGTCTTCAATACTTGTTCAAGCAAAAGGAGTTGAATTTGAGGCAGAGGAGGTGGTTGGAGTTTTTGAAGGATTATGATATTACCATCTTATATCACCCGGGGAAGGCCAATGTGGTGGCCGATGCTTTGAGTAGGAAGTCAGCTAGCATGGGCAGTCTTGCTTTTATTCCGATCAGTCGGAGGCTGCTTGCTTTGGATGTTCAGGCTTTGGCCAATAGATTTGTGAGGTTGGATATTTCTGAGCCTAGTCGAGTGTTGGCTTGTACAGTCGCTCATTCTTCATTATTGGAGCGTATCCGTGATCGGCAATTTGATGATCCCCATTTGTGTGTCCTTAGAGACACGGTGCAGCGCGGAGACGCCAAGAAGGTGACCTTAGATGATGATGGTTTTTTGAGATTGTAGGGGCGAGTTTGTGTGCCCAATGTTGATGGGATTCGAGAGTTGATTTTAGAAGAGGCCCATACTTCACGGTACTCTATTCATCCGGGCGCCGCGAAGATGTATCAGGATTTGCGGCAGCATTATTGGTGGCGTAAAATGAAGAAGGATATTGTGGCACATGTGGCGCGGTGCTTGAATTGTTGCAACAGGTTAAGTATGAGCATCAGAGGACTGGTGGTTTATTTCAGAGGATTGAGCTTCCCGAGCGGAAGTGGGAGAGGATCACTATGGGTTTCGTTACCGGACATCTGTTGATCCGGAAGAAGTTCGATGCAATTTGGGTCATTGTTGATAGGCTGACCAAGTCAGCGCATTTCATTCCTGTGGCAATCTTCCTATTCATCCGAGAGGTTAGCTGGGATCTATATCCGGGAGATTGTCCGTCTTCATGGTGTGCCAGCATCTATCATTTCGGACCGGGGCGCGGAGTTTACCTCGCGTTTCTGGAGAGCAGTTCAGCGGGAGTTAGGCACCCAGGTGGAGTTGAGCACAGCATTTCATCCTCAAACTGACGGGCAGTCCGAGCAGACTATTCAAATATTGGAGGATATGCTCCGAGCTTGTGTTATTGACTTTGGAGGATCATGGGATCAGTTCTTGCCTTTAGTAGAGTTTGCCTACAGCAACAGCTACCAGTCGAGTATCCACATGGCTCCTTTTGAGGCTTTATATGGTAGGCGGTGTCGATCTCCGGTTGGATGGTTTGAGCCAGGAGAGGCTCGGTTGTTGGGTACAGATTTGGTTCACGAGGCCTTGGACAAGGTCAGGATCATTCAGGATAGGCTTCGTACAGCTCAGTCCCGCAAAAAGAGTTATGCATATCGCAAGGTTCGAGATGTGGCTTTTATGGTTGGTGAGCGAGTATTGCTCCGAGTGTCGCCTATGAAGGGCGTGATGAGATTTGGGAAGAAGGGCAAGCTTAGCCCTAGATTCATTGGTCCGTTTGAGATTCTTGATCGAGTGGGAGAGGTGGCCTATAAATTTGCATTGCCACCTAGCTTATCAGCCGTACATCCAGTTTTTCATGTGTCCATGCTTTAGAGGTATCACGGCGATCCAGCCCACGTATTAGATTTCAGCTCTGTCCAGTTGGACAAGGACTTATCTTATGAGGAGGAGCCGGAAGCTATTCTAGACCGGCAGGTTCGTCAGTTAAGATCCAAGAGTTTCCCTTCTGTTCGTGTTCAGTGGAGAGGTCAGCCTCCTGAGGCATCGACCTGGGAGTCCGAGTCCGATATGCGGAGCCGTTACCCTCATTTATTTCCCGACTCAGGTACTTCCTTCTTCTGTCTGTTCGAGGACGAACATTTGTTTTGGAGGTGAAGAATGTGACGACCCAAAGGGGTCATCACCTATTTTATTACCCATTTCGTACTTTCGAGGCCTTGAAAACCTCATTTGTTGTTGACTCGATTTGAACAGGTTAAATATGAAATTCTGTGAAAAATGCTAAGATTTGATATTAAAATGAATAAATTTGACTTCGGTCAATATTTTGGGTAAACGGACCCGGACCCGTGATTTGACGGTCCCGGAGGGTCCGTAGGAAAATATGGGACTTGGGCGTACGCCCGGAATCGAATTCCGAGATCCCAAGCCCGAGAAATGAATTTTTGAGTGAAATTGTTTTTCTGAAATTTATAAAGAAAAGTGAAATGGAAATTAGTTTGAATGTGTTGGTATCGGGCCCGTATTTTGGTTCCGGTGCCCGGTACAGATCTTATATGTGATTTAAGATATTTCTGTGAAGTTTGGTTGAAATTGGACGTCGTTTAACGTTTTTTGGACTTAAAACTCTAAATTTGAAAGTTTATGAAGTTTGAAGAAAAACTAGTGATTTTGAGATTTGATTCGTTGTTTTTGATGTTATATTGGTGATTTGATCGCACGGTTAAGTTCGTAGGATGTTGTTGAGTTAGTGCATGTGATTTTTTAGGAGCACCGAGGGCTCGGGAGTGTTTCGGAGGTGTCTCAGAGTGATTTTGAACTTAGGAAGATTGGTGGTTTTTGGCTTCAGCAGTTTCATGTCCATTTGTTCTTTGCGTTCGCGACGGCTCTTCCGCGTTCGCGAAGCTTTAAGCTATTCCTTCATCGCGTTCGCATCCATTCCCTCGCGAACGCGTAGGGTTATTTGACCCAGTGGGCTTAGCCCTCTTTTCCTCCTCGCGTTCTCATACACTTGACCGCGTTCGCGTTGCTTTGCAGGTCTTCTACATCGCGTTCGCGTGATGTCCCACACGTTCGTATGCAAATTTCTGGACTCCAACCTCTTTATTCTTCGTGTTCGCATTCACCCTTTCGCAAACGCGATGGTCTGTCCAGTCTACCCTTCGCGAACTTGACCTCCCTTCTGCGAACGCGAAGGGCAATTTTGACCAGTGGTATATAAATATTTCCAGAACATCCATTGGGGTCGAATTTGAAAACAAATTATATATTCGTGCTCAAGCCATTGGGATTTTTCATAAGTTTTCACGAAATTCATCTTCTCCAAGGTCCTTAGGCATCCATTGAATCCATACTTCACCAAAACTTCTTGGGTTAGTAAATTTTAACTCGTTTCCTTCATTTTTCATCTATATTTAATGAATTTATGCCTAAAACATGCAAATTAGAGTAGAAAATTGGGAATTTGGGTAGAGTTAGGCCCTTTCGAATTTTCTTGATTTAGACCTCGTTTTGGGGTCGAATTTGAAAATAAATTATATATTCGTGATCGTGGGTGAATGGTGACGTGGTTTTGGTTCGAGCCTCGTGTTGGAACCAAGCGGGCCCGGGGTCGAATTTTTTTATTTTGGAAGAATGCATGGACATGGGTAATTAGGCTATGTAATTGAATTATTGAATCCTTATTGAAATACTTGAGTTGATTATGCCTAGATAATATCATTCCGAAGTTGAATTCTAAAGGAAAGGCGGTGTTAGAGGGTTGATTGCTATATTATGGACCCGAGGTAAGTGTTTTGTCTAACCTTAGCTTGAGGGAATAGGAGTTGAGTCTTATTTGCTACTTGCTAATTGTAGAGTACGATGTGTCGGCATGTTGACGAGTATCTATACAATGGTGTCTAGCATGATTGTGGGTCTTATTATTGCAAATATTCCGATTTTGTTGTAACTTCCATTCTTAATTGATGATTTCTATATGTTGTAAAGAGCATGTGAAGGGTATTGTGATCTTTAAACTTCGAGGAGCATTGGCTCAAGTAATAGAGTAAACTATGAAATGAAAGTGAAAGAAAGAGAAAGAGTTACTAAATATACCCTCGCCAAGTCATTGTTGCTTTAGTGATTATCTCCCTTGCTGGGATGTTGAGATTATTGTTATTGTTCCCTTGCCGGGATTTAATTGTTTAACTGTTGTTCCCTTATCGGGATTTAATTGTTTAATTGATGTTCCCCTGCCGAGATTTAATTATTTAATTGATGTTCCCTTACCGAGATTTAATTGTTTAATTGATGTTCCCTTGCCGGGATTTCTATTTTATTCTGTTTACTCCCTTGCCCTTGTTTGTGATTGCTGTTTGGGTGAGGAAGGGTGTTAAAGCACGAAGGGTGATGTCGTGCACTGTTTGCTATTGTAAGGAAAAGTGTTAAAGCACGAAGGGTGATGTCGTGCATTGATTGATATTGTCTCCCTTGCTGGGATGTTCAGATTACTGTTATTGTTCCCTTGCCGGGATTTCTATTTCTATTATGTTTACTCCCCCGCCCTTGTTTGTGATTGTTGTTTGGGTGAGGAAGAGTGTTAAAGCACGAAGGGTGATGTTGTGCATTTCTTGATACTGTGAGGAAAGAGTGTAAAGCACGAAGGGTCATGTTGTGCCGTACGATGTACCATTCCGTACCGATATTCATTGATTATATACTGTGAGGAAAGAGAGTATAAGCACGAAGGTTGATGCCGTGCCATGATTTAAATTGATTACATTATACATTGCATAGTGAGGACGAGAGTAAAAGCACAAAGGGTGATGTCGTGCCATGATTTACATTAATTACATTATATATTGCATAGTGAGGACGAGAGTAAAAGCACGAAGGGTGATGCCGTGCAAGCTTGTGATTTCTGGCCTTGTTCCTTTCTTTATTTAAGATTTCTTATATGAACTGTTATCTCCCCACAGCATGTTCCCCTTCCCTTATTGATTGATTACTTCCTATATTTCTTTTACTTCGTAGTCTGGTTCTAGCCTCGTCACTACTTCGCCGAGGTTAGGCTAGGCACTTACCAGTACATAGGGTCGGTTGTACTGATGCTACACCTTCACTTCTTTATGTTGTGCAGATTACGCAGCCGGACCCGGAGGAAATCGTTAGCGGGAGTGTCTTCCAACTCATCCTAGAGGCTTCAAGGTATACCCGCTGGCGTTCGAGGGCCTTGGTGTCTCTCCCATCCCTATGCCTTCGTTTCTGTCTTGTTTTCCTCTAGTTTCAGAGACAGTCATGTATTTCCTTTCAGACTTTGTATTTAGCACTCTTATAGACAGTTCGTGAGTTTGTGACTCCAGGTTTTGGGAAAATTTACGCGTTGTTGTATTATGTTGTCCTTATTTAGCTTGAAACCATATTTATTTTCACTGTTAAATTGTGAACCGTTTAGTTTATCCTATTAAATTGATGTTAATATGCTAGTTAATCTATACATTTTGGCTTGTCTAGCGGGTTCAACGTTAGACACCATCACGGCCCGATGGTGGGATTTCGGGGCGTGACAACCATAACAACACACGAGTGAATTCTCATAATCACAAAACATGCAAATCCTCAAGTAATAGTCTGTACCACCATAATCCTTCCGAGATCCGCCTACACATAACATGCCATAATACTTGAATGCTTCCAAATAAAATCAATTATGACAGTCATCAGGCACTCGCACGCACCGTCACCGATCACATGCATAACTAATCACGCTGAAGGAGCTGATCACTGCCACCAATATGCCAATTCTACCATGGCTAACCCTCTACCTTTTTCTAATTTACTTTTAACTTTCCTGAGGAATAATAACGACTCCAGTCAACACATAACAACTCAATTCATACTCATCCTGAGTGACCCCATTCCACGAGACTACTTTGTCGCCAAACCCATGAACTGTTTCATGCCCTCCTTGAACACACATTCGCATCTTCGATTGGTATACCTATCCTGATAATCCTTCTACAAATCCGGAGTTTATTTCTCTCATTCCTCCAATACTACACTGCAAGCCGAAAACATCATGTAACATTCCGGGCCTCCTATCACAATCTGCCGCAAGAGCCCGATCCTTAGCCATACTGCGGGCTTGAAACCCTTAAACACCGCATTCTTAACCTTCGAATTCATTAGGACCATTGTTGAGAGTCACCCACTCCGGCTTGGCCCCGAATATAATCAACTCTAAGGCTCCGCTGACACCTGAACACCCATCTTAATAAAGCACCCGACTGACCAACTTCCCTTGCAAATCATCTCTATATGAAGCATAAGCATGAATCTTCCCAAAGCCTGAACACAAGTCAGTAAGGCAAATTATAGCACCCCCTAACAATTCCTTTGCTTAAATTACAACTTATGACCTCCTCCCTTGGATACATTAACCCACCATTATGCCGACAACCAAAATTTCATCAGTAGATAAATATGCAACCCAATCGTAGGCGGTGGGACTCTCCCACTTAGCCTGAAGCCGCTATTACACAACTCTGGAACTTACCAAGAATCTTCCTTCATTGTTGACATGATCCTGCATAACCAACTCGCCAAATTCCTTGAAATCATTCCATTAGCATTTCACAAACACTCTGAGTCATTAACCACATTCTCATATTCGACCTCTTACTAAATAGTCAGTAAAATCCCTCGTCGAAACTTCGCCAACCACGCAACCACTGACCTGCTCACAGGAGATAACCCACCTGCGAAAATTACCAACTGACATCTTCCAATGACGCTGCACTGCACAATCTCTATGACATTAATAACCCGTCATGATCCCCTTCTCATTCGCCAACTGAACCAGTCTGTTCACTCCTTATGGACATCGGCTAAATGTGCGACAATATCTTCCAATTCCAAGCTATATTGCATCCTTCTTCATACCAAGCAACTCCTTTCTGTTGCATCGCATCTCTCCGCCATATAGCAGCCAATATTCCAAATTATGCCAGTGGGCCCAATCATCATCCACTATAATTTCCAAATCGCTCTAAACTTTCCTCCAGGGGTGTAGTCAACCTGCCACTGATCTCACATGCTACTCTGATACTCTCCCACCTTGGCCAAGCTCACCCCTTTAAGAAACTACTCAACTTTCGCTTCTCACACCTGGCTTGCTTGAAATTTAACCACCGCTTGAGACTTCCCATATGTCTTTCCTCGTCCTTTGTTGGCCAGCTATTGCCTTAGATCAATGTCTATCTCTGTAGTACTTGAACCAGTAACTCACTGCTAGCTTCAAACCTTTCCGAAGGTCACCTTTCTCGAGCCGTCGACATTAGAAACACCGAGACGATCATGAACCACCGCACACCGCGATCTCTAATAGCCGCCTCCCGGACACCATTTCACAATATCGTTCCACGAAGGCAAATCTGAAGAAGATCACAACACCAGCGAACTTAACACATTCAATCAAGGGCGACAACATCTCATAATATACGAAATTCCACCACACTTGGAAACACCAAGTCTCGTTACTCTATCGATCCAAGCCTGAACATTTAATAGTCTGATTGCCTTTCCTCCGCCGAAAATATAATACCGAACCTCTGAATCATGCTCTGAGTAGAATTACTATCAAGTCATTCACTGTCCCAACTCATGGGCAAGCATCCTACCACCACGTCAATTACAGCGCGAGAACCATTCATGAGCATCATAACAACCTGAGCATAGCCTCAAAGCTCTCAGAAATACAACTATTGAGCTGAAACAACATAATATCCTTCCGCAAAGCAACGACAATAGCCCCAACCAACTATGCAGGGAGAAACATCACGCACCACATGCGTAGTATCATTATAGTTCTTCAATTCTCAATTTATATCAAACGTTTCGCGTCGCATAAGATTGAATAGGAAAGAAGCGATGGCATAAGCCTCAAAGGAATCAAATCGTACGATGGAGAATCAAGAAGGAAGGTGCTCTTAACAGCCCGGTAGCTTCTCGAAGATAAGTACAGACGTCTCTGTACTGATTTGCAAGACTCTACTAGACTTGCTCATGACTCGTGAGACCTAAGGGAATCTAGTTCTGTGATACCATGTTGTCACGACCCAAAATTCATTAAAGGTCGTGATGGCGCCGGACACCACTGTCAGGCAAGCCAACACTAAATAGTTAATTAAATTCTCATTTTAATATTTTTGAAATCATTTCTTTTCCTTACAATTAGCAATAAATAATGAACTTCATCGAGTAAATAATAATGTTTTTAATCACTTTTCAATACTAACTAATCTCATATACATCCCAGAACCCGGTGTCACAACTGCATGAGGAATTTCTAGAAAATAAAATGTAATACAATAACCGTTCGGAATACAACTGGACAGTAGAGAAAATACAATACAATACAATACCCTGAAGGAGACTCTACTGGCTGCGGTCGTCTCAAGAGGTGCAGCTCACCTAAGTCTCTATATCAACCATGCCGCTGCGCCAAACTAAGCCACTTGACATACATGTGCATATGCAACAAAATGCACAGCAAGTGTAATATGAGTACAAAAATAACGTGTACCCAGTAAGTATCCCGCGTAACCTCAAAGAGGTAGTGACGACAGGTCGACTTCGATAATTACTGGTGGTCCAAATATTGAAGTACCAAAATGTGCACAAGTATGAATTTTATAAGGTAATTTTACACTCAATAAACAGGAAGCATGTGAATAATTCCATTAATAATAAGAGATTTTTCAAAAGTTCATATTTCATCATTTAACAAATCATCTTAGGCCAAGGAAGAAATATCATTACTCATAAATTTGCAAGGCAACAATACAAGCGTGCACAAATCATGTCGAGGACGTACGACCCGATCCAATAAAATAATAAAATATGCACTGTCGAAGGGTCGAAAGGCGCGAACCATAGATGCATTTATTAACCTGTCGAGGCGAATCCCATGAGAATAGTGGAAAGGATCACCCCGCTCGCGGAATATAATTGCGAAGCGGTTACATATAAATAAAGAGTTACCCCACTCACAAATCATACATGCGACGCAGGTACTCATAGATACACACATTCAAACAGTCAATCAAGACTTCATCATGAAAACAATTACTCAGGAAATTTACAAATTTCTCCTTTAATGGTTAAGAAAATTAATGTTTGATTTTTGAAATTTATTTTCCAAGTTCGATATGATTTAAACATTTTAAATTGACAATAAAGTTACAAGTACGGCAAGTTAAGCATGCTTTTGGATCCTAGACAACCCGGACTTAAGCATTATAGTAGCTACGCACGAGCTCTCGTCACTTCGTGTGTACGTATCCCCCCCACAAACAATATTAGATAATTCATTATTTGACCTATGGGGACAATTCCCTCTTACAAGGTTAGAAAAGAGACTTATCTCGCTCGAAGCCCACTTTCCGGTCCAAGATTATGCTCAAACCCTCAATTCGGTGCGGAACAATCCAAAACTAATGAAATAGTATATAAACTAATCAATACATGTTTAAAAATTCATATTCCAACTATTAAGGTGATTACCCAACCCTAAATGTAAGATTCCTAAAATTCACCCACGGGCCCACGGGCCCTGATTCCGGAAATTTTCGAAGAAAGTTGTTACCCATAACCTTATAAAGTCAAATATGATTTTTACCAAATTCCATAACCATTTTCGTGGTCAAATCTTATTTTTATACAAAACCTAGGGTTTCATCTAAACCCTTGATTTCACCAATTTTTACATGTTAATCTATGTATTGAACTCATGTTATGTAGAAATTACTTACATCAGAGTGCTAGGTGAGAACCCACTTCCAATAGCTCCAAAAAACGCCCAAATCCGAGACTCAAAACTAAAAAATGAGTAAAAAATGGCTGACTCCCGTTTTTAGGCATTCATCCTGGACAAGTCGCATGTATGAAATGCGACTTTGCTTGATTTTCAGGCAAAAGTGAACTACTACCCGCCTTCAGTCAACGGACCATAAAATTCTGTACAAAGATCTACAACTTTGATGTTTTGAAAATTTTCAGACTCCTTATATATTTTGAGATATAAGCTTCCAAAGTAGGCTCCTCGCATAAAAAATTTCTGGGGAAATTGCAAAATTAGCTTTACCAGCCTTCATTCAATCAATCATAACTTTCTGTAAAAATATCCAAATTATAAATGGTTTACCTTTATGGAAACTGGAATTCAAGGTCTACAACTTTCATATTTTACAAAGTTTCATATTCTTTATAGATTGAAATATATGAGCTTCCAAAATTGACTCCATGCATCAGAAATTTTCTGGCGAACAGCTTCTGCAACAGAAAATTTCAGCAGTTTTCTTTGTCCGAAATCCATTTCGTTAACCTTCCGAAATCCACCCAGGGCCCTCGGGGTTTTAATAAATTATACCAGCATGTCCCAAAACATGATGCGAACTCGCTCGAGACCTCAAATCACATCAAACAACGTCAAAATCATGAATCGCACCCCAATTCAAACTTAATGGACTTTAGAAATTGAAACTTCTACATTCGATGTCGAAACCTATCAAATCACGTCCGATTGACCTCAAATTTTGCACACAAGTCACATTCGACATTACTGACCTACTCCAACTTCCGGAATTGGAATCCGACCCCGATATCAAAAAGTCAAACTCTCGGTCAAACTTTCTAAGAATCTTCTATTTTACAACATTCGCCAAATGACCTCGAAATGACCTACGGACCTCCAATTCCACTTCCGAACACGCTCCCAATACCAAAATCACCATACAGAGCTATTCCCAAACTCGGAATCCCAAACGGACATCGATAACTTTGAAATACACCTCAACCTAATTTTATGAAATACTTCCAAAATGTCAACTTCCTTAATATGCGTCGAAACGCTCCCGTGTCATCCAAAACCCGATCCGAACATATGCCTAAGTCTAAAATCATCAAATAAATCTATTGGAACCTTCAAATCCTGATTCCGAGATCGTTTGCTCAAAAATCACACTTTAGTCAATTCTTCCAACTTAAAGCTCCCGAAATGATAATTTTCTTTCTAAATCAACTTTGAACTTCCCGAAATTTAATTTCGACCACGCATGCAAGTCATAATACCTGAAGTGAAGCTACTCAGGACCTCAAACCGTTGAACGATGCGCTAGAGCTCAAAATGACTGCTCGGGTTATTACACTACGTCGATTGACTTACGATGAAACTTTAACGTACGAAAATGCAAAATGTAACAATCGGGTTGCGCACCAAACCAGTACTGAAATGAATTGATATTGGGGGATCAGGTCGCACGCGGCAACGGAACATGAAATGATATGATATTCATATTGGAAATGAGTTGTACGCTGTAAAAGATATTATGTTGAAACATGGGATCGGGTTGCATGCCGCAACAGATTTGATGCATTGCAGTTGTTTCTAGCTATAGAGTTATTCTCGGTATTGTCATATGAGATTTGAGATTATGTTATTCGGGGCCCTCTGATAGTTGACTTTCGGGTCCATTTATATGAGTTTACTGGTTTATTTCTATTCTTGTTTTTTGTAATTATTATTTTGTATAGGTTATTTGTGAGTGACATGCTATAGCATCGTCACTACTGCATCAATGTTAGGCTCGACACTTACAGAGTACATGGGATCGGTTGTACTCACGCTACACTTATGTAGATACCGACGTTGGTACCAACAACGCGTAGTAGAGACTGCTCGGATTCAGCTACTTTCGGAGACTTGAGGTAGAGCTGATGGTGTTCGTAGTCCCTGAAGTTTCCTTCTACCATATCTTTATTGTTTTCCTTATTCTGAACAGTTGTAATTCGTGTAGACTTTATCAGTAGAATTCTAGTATGCTCATGTATTCGTAACTCCAAATTTCTGGTATATATTTAGACTATGTTACATTGTATTTTTCACATCTATTTTAGACTATTACAATTTCGTATTACTAATGTTCTGTTTTAAACTGTTAAAACTGGTTAAGTAATTAGCTAACATTCGCTTGCCTAGCAAGAAGAATATTAGGCGCTATCACGGCCTCGAGGTTGGGATTCCGGGTCGTGACAAGAGTGAAATTTAACAGTGTCAAATCTATTATACTATTCATGCACCTATCATGTCATGACCCTTATTTCTCGCACTGATAACAACCCAAGATTGCTACTCTCTTTTTCTCTGTGATCAAGTATTACTTGCTCTAATTTTAGTTTGTTAGTTTTAGTATTAATCATCCCACATCAAAGTGTTAATCATCTTGAATAGCGTTCAACCTAAAAATTATTCGAGCATTATTAAAATTCAGTTCCAGTGAAGACGATATTCACTATACTATCTTTGACTAGCGAACATTAATTTCGTGTTGTATTTTTCGCTCGTCAAATTTTGGCGTTGTTGACGAGGATAATCAATAGTATTCAAAATAATTTCTAGTATTAATTTGGGAACTAGGTTTTACTTTTATTATGTTTCTTCTCTTTAGTTTTTGAATTTATTAGTTAACATTTATTCTAAAATTCTCTTATAGTAGTACCCGACAAGTGAAAGCGAGAAAGATTTGGAGAAAATACTCTTCATATTGAACTCTAAATATTATGAAAATGGAGCATAACCTGCCTAAGAAATGATTGCAGAGTTAGAAGCTAAACATTATCATATGTCTACTATTTGTTTTAAATAAAGTGAAAATCATCTATGATTTGACTGTCAAGCAGGTAAGTATTTCTCATATGGTTTATATTTTTAAAAGTCTCACTTTATTTTAGTCCTTACAGGTATGAGGTTTCATATGGCTAAAATCTTAACTCTGAACGAATACTATGATTATGACTAGAATGAAAGTGAAGTGAGACAACCACCTCAAGACGTGAATGGTAGTTTAGAAGAGCTTATGTATAAGTTCATGAATAATGTTGAAGAGAGACTTATACAAAATGATGAAGCCATTAAGAACCCAATAATGAAAGTGAGTAAAATAGTAAGTATACTTTCAGAAAGCTCACTGCATTGTGATGGTGAATATATGGAGGAGATACCTTATGAGAATGACCCTACCCAAGAGGATGAGCATTCAGAGAGAGAACTTTCCATTCTGTAAGAAAACTATGATCCAATTGAGATGATTGAAGATAAGGCTTTGGTTGATTGTGAAGCAATGAAGGAAAATTTCAAACCCCCATCCACCTTTTCATATTTACAACCTTTAGTAGAAAAGAATAAACAACATATGTTATTGGACATACAACAACAACAACAAAAAACCCAGTCATTTCCCACAACTGGGGTCTGGGGAGAGTAAGATGTACGCATCCTTACCCCTAACTCTCGAAGGGTAGAGAGAATATTTCCAACAGACTCTCGGCTAGAGAACGACTGAAAAAGAAAAGGTAATTGTAACAAGTATGAATAATAGCCAGATGAAATAAGATTGAATCCAAGAATGCAGTCAAACTCTAGGTAGTCAAACTAATGGTCTTGGACATACTAGAGAAATATTCACATGAACTTTCTTCTTTGTTTTCTTATTCTATCCTTGATCATTTGAATTTTATTTTTGCGCATTTACATTATTCCACGGACTTTGAGAAAGTTCGATGCTATTTGGGTGATCGTGGATCGGCTGACCAAGTCAGCTCATTTTATTCCGGTGTTGACCACTTATTCTTCAGAGAGATTGGCTGAGATTTATATCAGAGTGATTGTCTGCCTTCACGGTATTCCAGTATCTATCATCTTAGACAGAGGTATGCAGTTCACATCATGATTCTAGAGGGTCGTACAGCAGGATTTGGGCACCAGGGTGGAGCTGAGCACAGCCTTTCACCCTCAGACAGACGGGCAGTCCGAGCGCACGATTCAGATTCGTGAGGATATGCTCCGTGCATGTGTGATGGAGTTTGGAGGGTCATGGGACAAATACTTGCCACTTGCAAAGTTTGCTTATAATAACATCCACCAGTCCAGCATTCAGATGGCACCGTATGAGGTTTTGTATGGTAGACGGTGCCGGTCTCTAGTGGGATGGTTCGAGCAGGGTGAGGCTTGATTGTTGGGTACAGAGTTGGTCCAAGATTCCCTAGACAAGGTAAAGGTGATTCAATAGAGACGTCGCACAGCTCAGTCCAGGCAGAAGAGTTATGCGGACAGGAAGGTTCGTGATTTGGCATTTATGGCTGGTGATCGGGTTTTGCTTCGGGTATCGCATATGAAGGGTGTCATGAGGTTCGAGAAGAAGGGTAAACTGAGTCTAAGATTCATTGTCCCTTTCAAGATATTGCGGCGTGTTGGGGAGGTTGCTTATGAGCTTGCCTTGCCTCCCAGCCTAGTAGGAGTTCATCTGTTACTCCGCGTGTCTATGCTCCAGAAGTATCACAGTGATCCGGCTCATGTATTGGACTTCAGTTCAGTCCAGTTGGACAAAGATCTATCTTATGTTGAGGAGCCAGTAGCCATTTTGGATAGGCAGGTCAGAAATCTCAGGTCGAAGAATATTGCATCAGTAAAGGTTCAGTGGAGCGGTCAGCCGGTCGAGGAGGCGACTTGGGAGACCGAGCAGGATATGCGCAGCCAGTACCCTAATCTTTTCACAGCTCCAGGTATGTCTTTATACTCGTTCGAGGACAAACGATTGTTTTAAGAGGGGGAGAATGTAACAAACCTGCCGGTCTTTGAGAGTTAGAGCCCCGATCCCCTAATAACTGTTTTCCCACATTTTTTTATGCTTTTGGGACTTGCCGGAGTGATTAGCTATGAAATTCGGAGATTTTTGGGAACTGGGTGAAGACGGGTCCAGAATGCAATTTCGTCAACTCTGTTAGCTCCGTTGAGTGATTTCGAGTTAGGAGCACATCTGGAATGTAGTTTCGAGGTCTGTAGTAGAGTTAGGCTTGAATTGGCGAAGTTAGAATTTCGGCGATTTCGACCGATAGGTGAAATTTTGATATCGGGCTCGGAATGGTATTTCTAAAGTGGTTGTAGGTGTGTAGTGTCATTTGTGACCTGTGTGTCAAATTTCATGTCATTCAGACTAGTTTTGACGTGTTTCGGCATTGTTGTGGATTTTGAAAAAATTTCTAAGTTTTTAGATTTGAATCCATGTATAATTTGTGATTTTGGTGTTAGGTGATGTGTTTTGAAGGCTCGACTAAGTTTTAATGAGGTATTAGGACTGGTTGGTATGTTTGGTTGAGGTCCTGGGGGTGTTTCGGATGCTCAACGGATCGTTTTTAGCCTTGTATTGACTGCTGGTTTTCTGGTTTGAGTGCAGCAGGTTTTTCTTCATCGCTATCGCATAGGGAAACTTGGTCATCGTGTTCGCATGGGCTAGACCGCGTTCACATAGAAGGAGTGAGGCAGCAGTGGAGTTGAGCTTTTGCTCTTCGCGGTCTCATGAGTCCAGTCGCGTTCGAGTAGAGTCTGAGGAGTGGTGCATCGCATTCGCGTGAGTGTTTACCCGTTCGCGTAGAGCAAAATCTTGAGGCGAGGAATTTGTTCTTCGCGACCGCGATGGTTCTTCCACGATCGCGATTAAGGAAAGTCTGGGTAGAATATAAATGTTCAAAATCGAAGGTTGAAGTCATTTTCCCACAAATTGGACTTGAGAGCTCGGAATTAGGTGATTCTTGGAGGAATTTTCACCTGGGCAAATTGGATTCGGGCCATTCGGAGTTTGGTACTCGTGGCAAGAACGTGATTCCGGGTTGAATTGAGCAGTCGAGGTAAGTGTCTTGCTTAACTCTATGTTGGGGACCTCCCCCTTAGGATATTGATGCTAAACGTTGAGTGGGCGCCGTGTACGTGAGGTGACAAGTACGTACACGGGCCGTTATTTCAGAAATCTCATTTTTCCCTTACTAAAACACATATTGTCTTTTTTCTCTTCTATGAACTTGCTCTCATATGATATATTGTTTAGTTTAGATTAGGAAAGCATGCTTACGTGCTTAATTGCCTACTTGATTTTCTGTGCGCCATGCTTAGTTAAGCCTTTATTTGCCTTATTTGTGATTAGTATAAACGGTGTAAATTCGATGTTATGCTTGTCATTCCTCCTGCATAGCATATTTAAATTGGGACTACGGACGTATTTCGGGAGATCCCCCTGTAATGTATATTTACTTTGGGACTACGGACGTATTCCGGTAGATCTCCCTGTACTGCATATTTACTTTGGGACTACAGACGTATTCCGGGAGATCCCCCTGTACTACATATTTACTTTGGGACTACGGACATTTTCCGGGAGATCCCCATGTACTGCATATTTATTTTGGGACTATGGATGTATTTCGGGAGATCCCCCAATACTGCATATTTATTTTGAGACGAAGGATGTATTTCGGGAGATCCCCCTATACTGCATATTGATTTGGAACTACGGGACGTTATCCCGGGAGATTCCACCTTGTGATATACATATTGTGTTGAGCCGAGTACTCTCTTTACTATAGAACTTAGATTGTTTTTTTCTTAAACTGTTTAATGTATGAATTACCTATCTATGTACTGTTTTAAATTGATTTATATAGAAATCCAGTAGAGCCTTCACCTGACCTCGTCACTACTTGACTGGGGTTAGGCTTGGCACTTACTGGGTACCAAATGTGGTATACTCATGCCCTTTCCTGCACATGTTTTTCGTGTGTAGATCCAAGTACGAGTTATCAGCCTCGTGGTTAGTCGTTGCTGCTGATTCCAGTAGACCGCAAGGTATTTCTGCCCCACACACAGAATCCTCCGACTCCCCTTCCATTCTAGCTTGTAAAGAGTTTCTTATGTACTTTCCAGTTTTCTTTTGTTAGAGCTACGGTAGTGTTAGGAGCTTGTGACTATCTGTGACATTCCGGGTCTAGGGGAGTTATATTTTGTATGAGCCGAGCGGCCAGTATGTTATTTATATCATTGCCCTTATCCCCTGTTATTTCTTGTGTTTTATTTCAGTTTTCCCCTTATAGTAGGCTTACCTAGTCGTAGAGACTAGGTACCGTCACGACACCCTCCGAGGGTGAATCGGGTCGTGACATCCAATATCATCAAGCTCAGGGAAAGGATCGAGGAAGGTATCAAAAGTGGAATGGTGATAAATTTTGAGTCACTGCAGGCCACGAACAAAGCACTACAATCAGGTGGCATATTAAAGAAGAAAGAAGTGGGGACAGTAATGGTTGCCCAAGGTCCGAAATCTCCATCTGTATACCAAACACCTCTACCCACATACCAACCTTCACCTCCTAGATATCATCAACCCACTACCACCTACCATACCTATAATACCCAACTAGCTTATTATCATTCACCGCCAGCTCGTCCAAACTATCAAAATCCTAGGTCCAATTTTGATCGCGAACCACCTAGACAATACACCCCTATTGCTGAACCCATCGACCAGTTGTATGAAAGATTAAAGGCAGCTGGATATGTCACCCATATTCTCGCCATGGCTATGGAAAACTCATCTCAATGGGTCAACCCGAACAAGACATGTGCGTACCATTCTGGCATGAAGGGACATACTATTGACGAGTGTTGCACCCTGAAAGACAAGATCCAAACACTGATTGATACCAAGGTCATACAGGCGGAGGAAACCACACCCAATGTCCGTAAGAATCCCCTCTCAGATCATAGGGGTGAAGAAGTCAATGTAATATAAACTGATGAAAAGTGGGATCCCGAGGGATCAATCGGACTTATTCGGGAGGGTGATGATCCCAAGAAGCCGGCTGTCACTCTCAATCCCATTGTGGTACAGGTACAGCTGCCAGTCAAAGTTGAGGTAACTGCATCGGCTCCATTTGAAGTAGAAGTGACACCACCTGCAGCTACACCTGCTCCGTTCGAGGTAGAAGTATCCACACCTTTCACTGTGACGGTGACATCCACCCCCCCTTTAGTTCCAACGCTATACCTTGGGATTATGTTACCGAGGCTAGGATAAAGGGAAGGGAAAATATGGAAGAGTCCGGCGGTGCACAAGGAATGACTAAAACGGGCAGAATTTACACACCTGAGCATTTGGGAGAGACAAGTAAGCAAGCTTCCAATAAACAACTCGTCATTGAAACTGGTCCGGACAACCTTTGGAGGAAAGTAAAAGCAAGGGAGTATTTTGTTATTGATCATCTGAATAAGACTCTCGCCCAGATATTCATCTTATCGTTTTTGCAAAATTCTGAAGCACACAAGAATGCTCTGATGAAGTTATGAATGAAGCATATGTGCCCAACAACATTACTAGTGGAGAAATGGCCAATATGGTGGGACAAGTGTTGGAAAGCCATAAGATCACCTTCCATAAAGACGAATTGGCACCTGAAGGATTAAGCCACAACAGGGCACTGCACATCACAGTGCAGTGTAAAGATAAGTTCATTGCCAGAGTTCTGATAGACGGAGGGTCCAGCCTCAATATCTGTCCGCTGACAACTTTGAAGAGGTTAGGCAAGGGCCTACAGGAAATACGAGCAGGATCAATGAATGTGAAAGCATTCCATGGGTCAAAAAGATCCACAATTTAGAAACCAACCTATGCTTGCAAATGGGTCCTACCTGGTTCGATGTTGAGTTCTAGGTGCTAGACATATCCACCTCCTACAATCTGCTGCTGGGACGGCCTTGGATACATGCCGCTGGAGCTGTCGCATCTACTTTGCCCAAGCGGTAAAATTTGAATGGATCCATCAAGAAGTGATCATCCATGGAGATGGGAGCAACCCCATTTGCATCAGTCAGACTGTTCCGGTGATAGAACACAGAAGAAAGTTAGTTGGGGAAACCTACCATCGCATCGAGCGTGTTAATGCAATCGAGAAGGATAAGTGGTGGAGTAGCAAGATAGAAAGCATATTGGCATAGAAAGGGTATGAACCTGGTAAGGGGCTTGGTTGTCCAACATTGTACCGGTTCCAAAGAAAGATGGGAAAGTTAGAGTCTGTGTTGATTATCTGGATCTAAATAGAGCAAGTCCCAAGGATGATTTCCCGTTAACAAATATACACATTTTGATCGACAATTGCACCAAGCATGAACTCCAGTCCTTTGTAGATTGCTTCGCGGGTTACCATCAAATTTGGATGGACGAAGAAGACGCAGAGAAAATAGCCTTCATTACACCATGGGGAGTGTATTGTTACATGATGTTATTCGGTCTAAAGAATGTTGGGGCCACCTACATGAGGGCTATGACAATGATCTTCCATGATATGATACATAAAGAAATAGAGGTATATGTTGGCGACGTCATCACCAAATCCAAGAGGGATACAGATCACATAGCAGATTTGAGGAAATTCTTTGACCGGCTGCGGAAGGACAATCTAAACATAAGAATCCGCAAAGTGTGAATTCGGGGTTCCTGCCGGAAAATTGTTGGGATTCATCGTCAGTCGCCGAGGAATAGAGTTGGACCCGTCAAAGGTTAAATCCATCCAGGAATTACCACCACCAAAAAGCAAGAAGGATGTGATGAGTTTTCTTGGGATGCCTCAACTACATCACTCATTTCATAGTACAGTCCACAGTAATATGGGAGCCGATTTTCAAAATGCTAAAGAAGGATGCCGCAACCAGTTGGACCGGGGATTGTCAAAAGGATTTTGACAAAATCAAGGAATATCTATCCATAACGCTAGTCTTAGTCCCGCCAGAGCCTGGTAGACCACTACTACTCTACCTTGCAGTGTTAGATGGAGATTTCAGTTGTGTTCTGGGACAGCATGACGAGACGGGAAGAAAGGAGCAGGCCATATATTACTTGAGTAAGAAGTTCACTCCATATGAAGAACGGTACTCTCTGATAGAATTCACTTGTTCCGCTCTAACTTGGATAACTCATAAGCTAAGACATTACTTCTGTGCATATACTACCTATCCCATATCAAGGATGGATCCCCTGAAGCAAATCTTTCAGAAACCCATGCCTACTGGGAAGCTGGCCAAGTGGAAAATCTTACTGTGCAAGTTTGACATCATCTATGTAACTCAGAAGTAGTCAAAGGACAAGCATTGGCAGATCATCTTGTTGAAAATCGTGTAGAAGGAGAGTACGAACCCCTAAAAACGTATTTTCCTGATGAGGAGGTATCATTCGAAGGAGAAGATATTGATGAAGCCTATGACGGTTGGAGAATGTTTTTCGACGGAGATGCAAATTTCAAAGGAGTAGGTATTGGAGCCATCTTGGTATTAGAAACTAGTCAGCATTATCCGGTGTCTGCAAAACTCAGATTCCCATGCACAAACAACATGGCGGAATATGAAGCATGCATATTAGGGCTCAACCTGGCTGTAGATATGAATATTTAGGAACTGTTGGTAATCGGTGATTCAGACCTACTGGTACATGTACAAGGAGAATAGGCTACCAAGAATTCCAAAATACTGCCATATCTGTATCATGTACAAGAAATGAAGAAGAGGTTCACAAAGATATAATTCCGGCATGTCCCCATAATTAAGAACGAATTCGCAGACGCACTGGCCACCTTGTCATCAATGATACAACATCCAGACAAGAATTTCATCGATCCCATTTCGGTGAGGATCCATAATCAGCCGGCATATTGTGCTCATGTTGAAGAAGAAACCAACGAAAATCCTTGGTTCCACGACATTAAAGAATATTTGACAAAGGGAGAATACCCAGAGCATGCAAACCATACTCAGAAACGCACCCTTCGGAGATTGTCCAATCACTTCTTCCAAAGCGGAGGAACCCTGTACAGGAGAACTCCCGATCTAGGACTGTTAAGGTGTGTTGACGCTAAAGAGGCTTCCAAATTGCTCGAGGAGATACATGTCGGAACATGCGGCCCACATATGAATGGTTTTGTCTTGGCCAAGAAGATACTCAGAGCCAGATACTTTTGGATGACCATGGAAACAGACTGCATACGGTACGTTCAGAAATGCTACTAATGCCAGATACATGCAGACATGATAGGGTGCCACCAAACGATCTTAATGCAACAAGCTCACCTTGGCCTTTTGCTGCCTGGGGAATGGATGTCATCAGCCCAGTTGAGCCCACCGCTTCAAACGGGCACCAGTTCATTTTAGTAGCCATCGACTAATTCACCAAATGGGTTGAAGCTGCATCTTACAAAGCTGTGACCAAGAAGGTCATTGCATATTTTTTCCGAGACCGAATTGTTTGCCGATTTGGGGCTCCAGAGTGCATCATCACTGAAAATGCCACCAATATCAACAGTGATCTGATGAAAGACCTGTGTGAAACATTCAAAATCAAGCACAAGAACTCCACGGCATGCAGGCCTCAAATAAATGAAGTTGTGGAAGCCGCCAACAAAAACATCAAAAAGATACTAAGGAAAATGGTAGAGAATCATAAGCAATGGCACGAGAAATTACCATTCACCTTACTGGGATACCGTAACATAGTCCGCACATCAACCAGAGCAACTCCCTATCTGTTGGTTTATGGTACCGAAGCTGTCATTCCCACCGAGGTACAAATTCCTCTTTGAGAATCATACAAGAAGCCGAACTCAGCGGTGCAGAATGGATAAGGAGCCGCTATGAGAAATTAGCCCTCATAAACAGAAAGAGGATGAATGCAGTGTGTCACAGCCAGTTTTATCATAATAGAATGTCCAGGGCTTTCAACAAAGGTCCTTACATGGTTCACAGAGTATTAACAGGAGAAGCACTCATACTCGTAGAGATGGACGGAGAAATTTGGCCAAAGCCTATCAATTCAGATGCAGTCAAAAGATACTATGTGTAAACCATTTTATGATTCTTCATATGATGTAAATTGAACTACGCTCGACTTGATTCCCGTTTAAGAGGGGATATGTAGGCAGCCCTGTGGGTTCGGTCACAATTCAATAAAACTTCCATTTTTCCCACAATCAGAAACTGGGGCAGAATTTTGTGGAGGACCCTTAAAATTCCGAATCAAGTTCAACCAACCGTAGCATATGAAATGGTGAGAGAGGTCATCCATATAACTGTGGCAGAATTTTGAGGAGGGCCCTCAAAATTCTACAGCAGAGGAAGTCGCAATGTCTCTAATAATGCCACAGCTACCGGTTCATCTAACTAATTTATAAACTACATATTACTATGTCTTTGAAAACTATACACGCGTGCTTTTCAAAAGAAACTTTACTTTTAGCCAAATTCTACCCCTGATAACTGGAGCAGGATCCTCAGACAGAACGGAGCAAATCGAGCAAGAAAATACACGAACCAACCTCCCCCCGCAAAACTCACAAATTTTCTTTAGATGCAGGATTATGTCATCATGATAAGCATCGTCGCAACAACACAATCGCTATGCACGAAACACATTGTCAGCTAAGAATACTTCACTTTACTTTTCTCTTTGCATGAGACTAAGCCCTATCTCAAATCACTTGCATGAGGCTAAGCCATGCCTCTCTACTTGCATAAGGCTAAGCACGGCCTTCTCTTTGCATGATACTAAGTTCTGTCTCAAATCACTAGCACGAGGCTAAGCCCTACCTCTCTACTTGCATAAAGCTAAGCACAGCCTTCTCTCTGCATGAGACTAAGCCCTGTCTTAAATCACTTGCATAAGGCTAAGCCCTACCTCTGTACTTGCATGAGGCTAACCGCTGCCTCCCACTTGCATAAGGCTAAGCACAGCCTTCTCTCTACATGAGACTAAGCCCTGTCTCAAATCGCTTACATGAAGCTAAGCCCTACCTCTCTACTTGCATAAGGCTAAGCACAACCTTCTCTATGCATGAGACTAAGCCCTGTCTCAAATCACTTACATAAGGCTAAGCCCTTCCTCTCTACTTGCATGAGGCTAAGCCCTGCCTCCCACTTGCATAAGGCTAAGCACAGCCTTCTCTTTGCATGAGACTAAGCCCTGTCTCAAATCACTTGCATGAGGCCAAGACCTGCCTCTCTACTTGCATAAGGCTAAGCACAACTTTCTCTCTACATGAGACTAATCCCTGTCTCAAATCACTTGCATAAGGCTAATCCCTGCCTCTCTACTTGCATGGGGCTAAGCTATGCCTCCCACTCGCACAAGACTAAGCATTGCCTTCTCTCTGCATGAGACTAAGCCCTGTCTCAAATCACTTGCATAAGGCTAAGCCCTGCCTCTCTACTTTCATGAGGCTAAGCCCTACCTCCCACTCACACAAGGCTAAGCACTTCCTTCTCTTTGCATAGGACTAAGCGCTGCCTCGAATCTCATACGAGACTAAGCACTGTCTCATTCTTGCATTGTTCTCTTCTATCGGGCTAAGCTCTGCCCTCAACTTCACACAAGACTAAGCTTTGTCTTGTTACCTTTATCATCATGTCTCTGCATCCCATGGGCTGAAATATAGCCAACTTTTCTTAAGGCGTCATAGTTTAAAGGCACCATCCTCATAGCTGGAAGACATCATGTCATGGCCTAAGGATCCCTCAAATTTGCACATCATTATTCAAAGGCGTTATGGTTCGAAGGCACCATCTTCATGGCCCGAGAATATCATGTCATGGCCTGCGAATCCCTCACCGCAACTCATGGCTCGGGACAGCATGGTCTAAGGACGTCATCCTCACTGTCCAAAGACAATCTTCACGGTCCGAAGGGAATTTACATCACGTTTGAATTTATGCAATAATTTATACATATGTGCCCGCAGTATGCTTTTGCAGATTTGCAGGTGACCCAGTGGGTAACAGTTATCCCAACTGGAGCAATCCCGCTCCAGTTCCATCAAATCATTTCAAACTTGACCATTCACCCATAACTGTTTCAAACCCAAGTAATCCTACTCAAAACCTTTTGTTCGTTCTTGCGATGACTCTATCGGTTTATTCCACTGTTGGATCCAGAACTACACATGGCCCGATTCCTGTAAAACTAGGATATGTAGGCAGCTCGAAAACTGGAGTGCGGTCCATATCTTTCAAATTGCGCTATTCGGTCAAAATTGGTCATCATGTCTTTACCCGACAACTCTTTCATCCTTCCCGGGTAAAGAGGGGCAGTCGTCGATATCCAATTTTTCTCATACATATTTTATAAATACATATATACTTTCAAAATAGTGCATGAGCATCAATCAGCATTTTTCTATAATTTTTAAAGGCTTTTAATCAATTTGTTCCGGCATTATTATTATCTAAATAATTATTAATTGCATATAACTACTTTTATAATGATTTATTATTTAATTTTCATCATTTATATTCATATTAAGCTTTAAACATTTTATGTACAATTATATTTGCATCGTTAGGCTATAATTGCAATATTTCGCAATAATAGCCACATATATGCATAATTACCTTATTTACACAGATAAATGACCTTTATATTTTTATAATTTTAAATAATTATTTCAAATCATTTTCATGCACAAATGACATTTTTATTATTTATTATTTATTTTTTATCTATTTAATTAGGTATTTAAAATCTAGCCCTTTTTTATTTAATTTCGGACCTAGCCCCAACCTAATACAACCTAGCCCATTACCCTAGCCCAATACACTAAGCCCGGTACCCAAATACCCATACCCGTTTAAAACCAAGACCCAATCCCCTTTTAAATCATAGTCGTTGATCTCTGAAGATCAACGGCTCAAACACCTCCACCCCTTTTTAATTAACCCATCCGCCCTTAACCCTAATTCATTCCCACCAAACGACGCCCATGTTTCTCTCAACTCTTCCTCTTCTCCTCTCAAAACCCTAAGCCGCTGTCATCCAAAATTACTCCCCTAATCCCGCCTCTGATGAGATTCCCTCCTCGCTCCTTACCATATTGACCCCTCCTCCCTACTGGCTACCCGTTGATGGTGTTACATGATTGTTTGCCTAATATGGCAAGCAGAATCGAACCAAAATTGGTTCAAATCCTTAACTTGCTGCATATTCCGTCTGTGTTCATCACTTGCTCTTTTGTAAGTACGATTAATTTTCGTGTCTCATTGATTCTTACTTAACCCTAAGGTTAGGGTTTTCAGATCCCCTTTTGATTCAAAGAAAAACTGGTTCAAGCCTTAATTGTAAGTACTATCCCGTCTATAATCGTGCTATTATGCATGAATTTGTCTATTTTTGGTTGAGTCTTTTACTTACCCTAAAATTAGGGTTCAAATCTTTCCAGATCTGAGACTATTTTTATTTTTGTTTTAGTATTCTCCTTTAATGTTTCATCACTGTGTATCTATTATGGTTTTCCTTTATTATTCCTGACTGATTTTACGTACCTTAATTATTTCCGCCTATATGACTGTGTATTTCCCCGCTTATTTTCTAGGGTTTCGATTATTTAATCACTTTTCTTTTAATGTTTCTGTCTATCTACCTTTAACCATAATCGTTAATTGCTAACTAATTTTACTTACCCTAAAATTAGAGTTTGAAATCAGTCTTTCATTTTTGTATAGTAGTGGTATTTCCTTATTTTTTGTTCGATTTACCTGTTCTTGCCTTATTTGGTCCGTCGTTTGATTGTTAATTTATTCTATTTTCCTTAACCTAAGTAGTACTGGCCAGATTTTATGTTATTATGTTCTATTAATTGATTGAAGCCGACTCCAATTGGTTCTGAGAATTATTTTTCATCCCTTAATTGTGTATGATTGACTTATTACCTTATTTGTCTGCTTAATTCAGTGTTATTTAAACCATTTCTCCCTCTCCCCTTAGACAGACTGGAACTCTCATACTCTCTCAAAAAAAAACTTAAGCTCTCTTGTTCTCTGGTGTTCTGATTTCTGTGCTAAGTGTCTCTTGTTTTGGCCGGTTGAAAGCCAAGGCCAAGTTATTTTGGGATTAACATGTTGTGGCATATTTACTTTCTTTATCACTTAACTGGAATGCCTGAACCCTTTGTAATTTCATTCTTTATTCTTTGCTCGACTAGCATGCTTTAATTCCCAGTATGATTCTGTCTTTTACATGATTCTATGATCCCATTTAGTAACACTGTTAATTTAGGATTAAGTTATTTTGAATAATATGAATTCTCTCATAAGTTAGCCTAAGGTTTGATTTGTTTCATGCACTGCTTGTCAATTTTATACCTATTCTTAACTTTGCACACCATGAATATGTAATCAGTCAACTTGTTGCTTACCCCTCCCCTCTGCCCTGTCTGTTTATTTCATGTACTTGTTCAATTCAATTGTTTGTCAATTTGTTTCTTAACTCCTCTACCCTGTCTGTTTATTTCATGTATTTGGCCAATTCAATTATTTGCCTAACTGCTTCTGTGATGAAGCCATGATCGTCTTAAGTACTAGCATGGGTATTTAGCTTAACTAGACTTCAATTTATTTGAGCTATGTGTTTGATCATGAATTATGTTTGTTTTTTCTTGGTGCAGTTCTGCCTGCAACTCTATGTTCTGAATCATGTTTCTTCTGAAATCCAACTGTTTTAAAACATTCCCCTTCTCCCTTTCATGTACTGATTTTAAAACTCCACTCCTAGTCCCTTAGGTTCTCAACCACCCCGGTGTGAGCACTGCCTAGGGTACACATGAGACTCCTCTGAACTCTGACACACTGGGGGCTGGTTTTCCAATCTCTTATGAATTGGTTTCTGAATGTGTGGTTCTGGTGTGAGGATTTCCCGGGGTCCCTGAGGCCCTTGGGAACTTTGACACACTGGAAACCTGTTTCCAATGGACTGTGGAGGAATCACTGTATTGTTGTTATTGTGGAAGGCCTGGTTCCCAGGTTTATTTGGTCCTATGAAGGCTCTCTATAGTGTAATTATTACCATTAAGTAATTTATTTAATATTCTGGGCTGTAATAACTCTGTAATAATAGATTTGGGGATATTTAGTGAAGCTGGGGGGTTTTACTTAGATCTTTGTTAAAATAGTTTAGAAATCTTGCCTATAGGACTTTTACGACCATTTTGATCCTGTATTTTACATTTTCATACTAGAGATTCTGCTTATAGGACTTTCGTTTAATTCTGTACATTAGAAATCCTGATCATAGGATCTCTACATGTTTTCAACAAACTTGCATTAGCAATCATGCCTATAGTACCTTGTTGTTTGAGCTAATTATCTTCCATGATAATCTATTTAAATTCTGCCCATATACAGTTAATAGATATCATGCCTATATGACTAAAATCAGTTTCAAACTTAGAAATCCTGCCTATAGGGTTTAAATCAATCTTGCGATAGATATCATGTCTATAGGACTAAAACCAGTTTCAAACTTATAAATACTACCTATAGGGTTTAAAAATTCAGCATTTAGAAAGCATGCCTATAGGATTGAAAAAGAATAAAACCTGTCTTTATAAGTTAAAATCAGTGCTACACTTAGAAATCATGTCTATAGGTCTATAATCAACAAGCTTGCAGAAATCATGCCTATAGGATTCTGTCGATCGATTCTGAATTCAATCACTTAGGCAATGTATTCGTAGGACTTAATAATGATTCTGGGTTTATAATTGTGACTTATTACTGCCTGAAGTGCGCAGATTCATGCTGAATAAAGTCAGTAGGCAAAAAAATCGATCTTAATGCTCGCCTTAACAAAAGCTGTCTCTGCACTCTGTTTTCTCACATAGATATCCTGCCTATAAGATTCCAAAGTTAATAAAGTTTGTTGATTCAATTGCGTGCTTTTATTGTCTATGTATGGAGGTCAATGTGAGCCCATACTTGTTCTTTATCTAAAAGTCCTATTTGTTTTTGTTTGTCGCCTAGATTTCATATTTTTAAGTAATATAGGTTGGTCTAAAACTATCCCAAATAGAGGTCCTAATACCTCCAGGGCCATAGGCAAGGGACGGGTAGTGCACGCATAAGGAACGAGCTAGAAATTACTAGAACGCTTAAGTAACAACTTAAAGATAGTAATTGGGTAGTAAGGAGATGATAGTCCATGTGTTGAGTACTATGAGTAACACCCCGACTTGAGGGAGTTACAAAGTATTCTTATACACTATTTGAAACTTTATTATTCTTAATGTCCATGTTTAATTAATTACCCAGCATAAACAAGTTTTGTTTACAAAATATATACAATCCATCTTAAAAG
Organism: Nicotiana knightiana; assembly: GCA_005239525.1. Taxonomy (NCBI): domain Eukaryota; kingdom Viridiplantae; phylum Streptophyta; class Magnoliopsida; order Solanales; family Solanaceae; genus Nicotiana; species Nicotiana knightiana. Next base: position 55,496 of record ML400938.1, read on the forward strand.
GCTTATTTGTGTCTTCAATCAAGGGATTTAGTTACACCATTTTCCTTTTTTCTCTTCTCTCCCCTCTTCTCTCCAGCAAACCGTTATTTTTCTATGCTTCTAGGGATAATCGATCACGCATCAAATATTTATGCAAGGTTTTCAAAGATTACAAGATTATCAATTGTTTTTCGTTGGTTAATTAGTACCAATCAAAGGCAACATAATATTTTTGCTGTTGGTTTTGACAGAACTAAACAGTTCTAAATAAATCGTTGTCTCAATTAATTAAGTTGGTAAATAAATTCACTTATTTTTTACAGTTCTTCTAAGGAGGGTTGTACGTATTGTTTTTAGGAGATATAACGAAAGTCGAAACTGATGATTGGCGTTGTCGAAAACTGATGATTTAGTGATTTTAAGAAATCACTTCGTAGTATCTCTCGCGTGGTTGTGAAACCATCAGGTGATTGTATACCAATTTGAAATTTGTACAATGGTAGCAGCCATTTTTGAAAACACCATTTGACTTTCGCCCATTTGAACCATCCGCTATCGATGTTAGGACCCCCCCCCCCCCCCCCCATACTCCTGTTTAAAAATAAGTTAAATCTTGTATGCGTCCAAATTGTTTTCCTTCCTTGTTTTTAGACTAATTCGCTTAATTTAAGTTCGGTCGGGACCCACCGTTATGGACCTCGAGGGGTTCCTAACACCTTCCCCTCAAGGTAACTTGAGCCCTTACTCGACCTTTGGTGATGTAGACTAGTCAAACAGAGTTATCTGTAAATAGGTGCCCTAAGGCACCTTAAAAATTGTTAGGTGGAGACTCTTCTTTTTAATACCCATCTCAAAAGGAGTTGTCAAATATCGAAACTCGATTTCGCGAGAAAAAGGGGGCACGACACTATTCACCGTAGCATGTACTCGAGACCATCTGTGATAGCCAATATCGTGTAAGTATGCTTTAACACGCAGGTCAATCTCTTCAATCTTTGACATTCATTCATGAAATTCATCAAGTGTGTATGATCACGCCGTGGAAAAGTACAATTCGCTTAACTTTAGATGACCCTTCTTGAACTTTGACCTTATCTTTGTCCAAATATACCACATGAAAGAATAATGTGAAATTTCGGGATAAATAATAGATGTTGCCTTCAGATACTCTCATTCTGATCCGAAACAACACACATATATGGCTTTTCACCATATGCATGTTTGAATTGATCAAAAAACCACTTTCATGATGCATCATTTTCTGAATCAACAAGAGCATACGCAACTGGTAATATGCTACCTATATCATATGTGGCGAAAAGAAATTCAATTCCCATCATAAATATGTAGAGGAAGAAATATACATACAAACTACAAATTTTCAACAATATATCTACAATAAATCTACAATACATGTTGCATCCACTGTTCTAGTTGTTAGTATTATTCCCCTGTAAGCTGACTTCAAGAAGGTCCCATCAACTACTACAACTGGTCTACAATATTTCAAACCGTTGATTGACGTACTAATCGCAACAAATGCATACAAGAAACAGTCATCATCGGTCTTCTTCAATTTAACTACCGACCCCGGATAAGTCTTCTCCAGAATATACAAATAACTAGGCAATCAGCTGTAGGAATCAGCAGGATGACCTCTCAAAAACTCCAAAGTCTTTTTCTTTGCCCTCCAAGCTTGCATGTATGTTAAGTTCACACCATGTTCAGATAACATGTCAGCTTGTATGTCTTTTGGTGTGTAAATTGTCTTAGGATCAGCATATTTTGGTATAACCATGCTACCCACTACCATGGCAGTAGGTTTGCATTGTATGTATGTATTGTCCATCAAAGAGCATGTGTGCAAGCTGTTGAATTTCCGAACCTTGAACATTGCTGAATCATTTATGCTGGTGGACTTAAAGTGCTATGTACAATTTTTCCGAACACATACCAAGCAGTAGCTACAGAATAAATACAATTTAAACAATTGTATGAAAAATGTAGATTAAAAAAAATAGGTTGTTTAAGCATGAACATAGTATATTTAACAATTCATATACAAAAAAACTACAAACTACCTACAATTTGTATACAAAGATATCACAAACACTGAAGAAGTAAAAAAATACAAATAAACTACAAATTAAACAAAACATGATTTTTGACCATTGATCTATTCCTACCTTCTAGCATATCTTTTCACCCTAAATTGGAACTTGTTCATGACAGAATAGTGCTTCATTGCACTAGCAATTGTTTGCTTGTCTTTGTATACTTGGCCTACTTCAATAACACTTGGTGTATTTTCTGTTATGATTATACTTTCATATTCCACTATCCCCGGAGATGTTAGCATATCAATTAACTTCACTGTTCCAAATGAACCTGCAATCAATTAAAGTTAAATACAGTTATGAACTATATTGTAGATATTTTGTAGTAAAATTGTAGAACAAATGAAATTCAATACTTATATTGATCTATACATGTTATGTAGTTTTTTGTAGAAATATTGTAGAACAAATTAAACTCAATATTAATATATATCTACACAGGTTATGTAGTTTTTTTGTAGAAATAATGTAGAACAATTGTAGAACAAATAAAATTTAATACTTATATTGATCTACAGATGTTATGTAATTTTTTTGTAGAAATATTGTAGAAAATTTGTAGAACATTGAGATATAAACAAATTTCGCTACTGATATAACAGATCAAACCTGCAATTATGTTCGAATTAGAGGTACTCAATTCCAAACAGAAATCACGCACTGTTATACATAGAGTATACATTCCTAAGCTTTTATTTTCCTTTTTCGTCTCCATGTATACTCAAACTCCCATAGCGTTCCTAATTTTCATTGGAGGACAATATTCGTTGACAATGTATTTGATTTCGATTACTTTTTCTGATGTATCGATCATTAGATGCTCTGCGATTGTAAAATTCAATTGGCTATAATTTGCATCTTCACTGACTACAATTCCATCAATATGAAAATCTTTGTATCTCCCAAAGCTAGCCCAATTCCCATTTAGCTGAAGCATAATAGCTATTTTCGACATTATTACGCGTGATTCAGTATAATTGTAGCTAATTTATTCGATTTTTCTTGTGAAACCAGAATATACTGTGAAAACAGAGTAGTTTTGAAAAATAGAGTGCCGAAATTGTGAGAGAAACGGGCTTAATAAATGGCGAGTAATGCGTTAAAGAAAATCTCGGAAGAAATCTTTACTATCCCAAATTCCCGCGCCTAAAAAAAGGATTACAGCTGAAAGGATTCTGTTTTAATTGAGTTGTATATATTTTGTAGGAAAAATATGTCCATGGCGGGTAATATGTAAAACATGGACATTTTTGGTAGTATAGTTTCATACATGGTATAGGAATGAAAAAATCCCTAATTTTAAGGGAGAATTACACTCCTTATCACTTGGCTCAATAGCCCATAAAAAATGGCCCATGTATAAAGTCATTACTCAGTATGGCCAGTTTGTATATAATGTGAAAATTACTTTTCACCCATTAACCCACTCCTTTTAATTTTTTTTTCCTTTCTCTGTTCTTCTTCTCCTCGTGTCCCAACTTTGCATCCCAAACTTTCTCCATCATTGTTATTCTCCATCAACGCTCCTCCAGATTCAAAGTCGATAATCACTATTTGGATAAGAAGAAAAAATAATACATAAAAGAATTAGTTTTTTGGAGTCATATGAAGATCACTTCCTTCAATGGACTGGAAAGAACTGTTTTTGCACTAAAGAGGTTCACTTGGTAAGTTGTTAGATCACCAAACTAGAAAGAAAGTATTGGCATGGTCTCAGTCTTATCCTCATTCCACGTGTAATTCTAATTCCAGTGGTTGATTAAAAACTTGGAAAATAGAAGTCACCATTAAAGGTGTTTCAAAGCTTTGATTTCAAAAATTGCGTTTTTTAATTTGTTAGTTGTTTGGATTGGGTGTTGTCCCAATTGAGTGGAATCATCAAGAGGAGTTCACAACTTAAATTTGAAGTGTTAGGGAGTAGATTCAAGCTAGATTTCAGAAGATCCCAAGAAAGAAAAAGAACATATGAAGTTCCATTGATATGATTCATCTGTATAATAATGTATAAAATTATATAAATAGTATATAATAATGTATAAATAACTCTCATACACAATAATACATTATTTACATGTATTTGGTAAATTTCGCACATTTTCTTCTTCTTCTACATGTATATACATAGGGATCACGAACTTTTTTTTACAGTGCTTATACATCTTTATACACTTTTATATAATTATATACATAATGTACCTCTTTGTATAAAAGTGTATAATGTCGTATAAAAGTGTATAACCATCTCTGACAAACTTCTTATACGATATCACTTACAATTCTTGTTCAAAACTAGTCCCTCAAATGACTTCAAACTTTGTATACAACCTACTTAAACTATTTCTAATAAGTTCAAACAATATCCCCTCCAAATTTCTCACAAAATCATATTTAAAATTTAACAAGATTAGTATTGAAGAAGAAGAGATTTTAGATTTCTTGCGTCTGTTTTTGTATTTTTGTAGATGAGATGGAAACTTAAGGATCTTTTACGCCAGAAGATCTGGAGAATAAAAGAAAAAAAAAGAAAAAAAGATTCGGATATGAATTTATTGATATTTGGCGATACATTTACAAATTTGTAACCGGGTTAAAATACTAAAGGCCAGAAACTGACATACTCGTATTACTTATTATGCCAAGTAATTTCATACTTACATAGAAGGGGGCAACTTTGAATTCCGCAACATATGGATCTTCATAAAATAATAAAACAGCTAAAGATTCTATCACTAAGTAATCTATTTTATCATGTTTAATGCATGCTTCAAGGAAATCCAAAGTCTTTACATTGGCTATGGCACAGTACACGATAGAATCAATTCAGAGGCCAAATAAGGAATTAACATAGACGATTTAATTGTGCCGCCGAGACTACGTAAACACTAAACACCTTTAATAATTGTCAATTTTTCGGAGAAAGGACATGATCTGTTCCCCATTGAATTATCTATTATTATGATTTACGAAGTAAAATCGTACGAAAAGTAAACATAATAGGTTTTCAACTCCAAATAAAAACAGGAACATCTACGGTAACAGAAATATGAAATCAGATCCTTTAGTTATACAGTACTGGATCCAACTCAAAATCAAATTTGAGTCATTTCAAACACTAACCAACAGGCTAAAGTCAGACTCGAATATCACGATGTAGAATTTAAATACACACATCAAGCCATCGCAGTGAAATATTAATAGAAACGTAACTTCAACCATGATTGTGAATTGCCTTAGAAGAACCTTTACAGAAAACTTAGAGCCTTCTGACCTGTGCATATCGTAGGATGTCAGACTGATGAAATCACATGCGTATTTACATGTAGTTTAGGGACTCTTAGACAAATACTTTGGCCCTAAGGACTCTTCCATAAATTACGGTTGCCCTAACGACTCCTAATAAAACGTTTCTTTCATCAAAGAAACTACCATATATGCATAACTACATAACATTATCTGATATATTATTTCCTTGGGAGACAAGGTAAATAATTTATTACCTTATATGTGGGTCACATTAAAAGTCTCTAAAAGAGACAGTAAATTACTAACACCAAAATCTTAAATAGCTTAATAGTCTATTTGGCCAAGCTTCAAAAAACTACTTATTTTAAAGGAGTTTTTACCTAGCTATACTATATTAAAAATTTATTTACTATTGTCCTTTGGGTTCCTTAAAAATGATAATATGTATCTATATTTACTATTTATTTACAAAACTATGATAAAGAATGATCCCTTAAATGTAGGGATTAATTTAAGGGAGGACGTCTATCAGCAAAATTATCACCCTAATATCATGATTTTCTTCCTAATTTCAAAAGATTTCAAAGTCATTCTCTCCTTCGTCCAAATCAACCAATACCTCTCTTTTTCACACAAATCAAGCTTCTATCTCTCTAAAACTGTAGCGTCATATATTTTTTTTGAATCAACTCCACTAACAATCATGAAAAAGCTTTAACTATTGACAAATCTTTCGATATTTATCTCTAAAATTGCATCATCATGGGGTTTACTATTAACAATCATTAAAAAGTTTTGAAACTTCAAATTCGATATTCGGATATTATGAATTTGTGATTTCTTTGGATTGGGTGTTCTTCCAAACGATTGAAAAATATCATTTAGAGCTTATATCTCAATTTTAAGAGTGACGGGTTAAGTTTAGAGTTAGTTTTAGCTAAAATTTCATATTGAAACTCGAAGAAGAAGTTTCAAAATTGTATCACGATTATATGATAATTGTATTTGATACTTTAATGCCTAATGCAATTTTGATACAATACTAATACAATTATAATACAATATAAGTTTAGAGTTGATTTTATGTGGATATTTTAGATTGAAACTTGAAGAAGATAAGATCAAAACTGTATAACTATTTTTTAGAATTGTATCACAATTGTATATCACAAATTTGTATCTAACTTGTACTTGATACATCAATACTTAAAATGATACCTGATACAATACTGATACAAGTACAATACAGTCTTATATTAGAACTATATCAGTTTTTATTTAGAATAGTAACATCTATGGGTAGAAATTTTTCAGATTCCCTTTGATTTTTGCGATGGATCTTCAAAATTGTATAATATTCCTTTTTGAGAAAATGGCAGCGTAAAAAACATTTCTTTGGTTCCATTTTAATGGCGAGTACGACTTTATTTTTGCTTCCACATTATCCATTTGTGTTTTTCTAGAGGCTTCTTATACCAATAGCAAAAAATTTGTATTGAATTTTCGAGAAATTGGAAGAAAATTTTGGTGAAATAATATTGGAAGAAGAATTTACTTCCAGCACTGCATAGAAGAAGAGGGAGAGAGGAGAATAGAGAAAAAAAAAAGGAATGGATATAATTCATACCCTTAATTGAAGGTACTTTTTGAAAACCACAAAATTTAGAGAAAATAGGTAAATAAATTTTTGATATAAGATAGGAAACACTCCCTATTTTAAAAAGTGCTTTTGTAAGAGGTGCTTAAAGTACTTTAGTAAAAAGCAGATTGTTTTTTGGCTAATTAATTTGGAAAACACTTTTGCCAATATTGGAGCAGCAATTGTGCTTGGCCAAGCTTTCAAAAGTGCTTTTTGTAAGAGATGCTTTCCGAAAAGGCAGAATACATCGGCAGACCATCAAACTTGTCGTCACTTTTCACTTTAACACTTTTTTCTTGACTATGTTCCACCTGAACCCCATAACAAGGGGGTGGTTACTACTGTGCCACTTAGATTCAAAAAACATACGGGGCACCATGCGTGGGAATCACATATGTGTAGCGCGTGAGGGCTCTAAAAAAAGTTGAGATGGACTATTCCAACGGTAATAAACCCCACCCACGTTATTTTTTCTTGTTTTTAACCCCTTTCTCCATTGTTATCTTCTCCCAAGCCCTAAAAAGGCTCTAATTTCTCTCCATTTCAATTGAGCTAAATTATTCATCAAGAACTGAAAATCGGAGCTTTTTTTTTTCAATTTGAAAAACTCCATCCTCCTTAGTCGAATTATTTACGTAATCTTTCCAGCTACATCTCTTAATTTCTGTTCGAACAAAGTCCCAAAATACCAAAATTGTTGAATATTATCGATGTGGTCGTCCATGTGTAATGAAAATTTCATGGAGTGTTGCTAACCCAGGAAGAAGGTTCTTTGTATGCAAAATTGGAAAAGTAAGTCTATTCCTCAACAAATTCTTTATATGAATTTTCTGCCATTAATTTATATCAAGTTTTTTTTGAAGGACAATGGAGGATGTAAATATTTTAGATGGTTTGAGGACAAGTTTCCTGAGCAAGCGAATAGAGTTATATGGGGTTTGTTAAAGAGAGTGAAGGCATTTGATCAAGAGAGAGATTACGCAAAAAAAAATGGAGGAACACAATGATGTTTGTTGTTGTTGTGGCGTTAATGATATGGCTTTATTCATGTTCTTGCTCATGTTGATGGATTGAACCTTGTTGATGGACTGAACCAAGTTTCTAGGAAAATGCAATTGTAAGTTAGGCGAGTTAACTGGGGAAAATACAATTGTAATCTGGGAAAATGTTCTTGCTCTACTTTTGTTCATTGTTGTTGTACTTGGGATTGTAGGGATCATATTTGTGTAATTGATACTCCAAAAAAAATACAATGTATCTTTGTTTCTGCCTTACTTTATTGCTTAAAATTGGTGTTGCAAATACTCTATGTAGAGAAGTAGTGGAACAATTCTGCCAAAAGCTACTTAGTGAAACAAACTACACTCAACACCTGAGTAAGTTTTTAACAAAAACTACATTCAACAAAAGAAGTTCCGACTATTACATAAAAGTGCAGCATAAACTTGAAGAAGTGCTGCCTATTACATAAAGAAGTTTTTTAACAAAAACTACATTCAACAAAAGAAGTTCCGACTATTACATAAAAGTGCAGCATAAACTTGAAGAAGTGCTGCCTATTACATAAAGAAGTTTTTTAACAAAAACTACATTCAACAAAAGAAGTTCCGACTATTACATAAAAGTGCAGCATAAACTTGAAGAAGTGCTGCCTATTACATAAAGAAGTTTTTTAACAAAAACTATATTCAACAAAAGAAGTGTTGCCTATTACATAAAAGTGCAGCATAAACATGAAGAAGTGTTGCCTATTACATAAAGAAGTTTTTTAACAAAAACTACATTCAACAAAAGAAGTGCTGCCTATTACATAAAAGTGCAGCATAAACTTGAAGAAGTGATGCCTATTACATAAAGAAGTTCTGCCTATTACAAAATAAATGTTGCCTATTACATTCAACTTGAAAAAGTGATGCTGGTCACTATTTGTTTTTGGCTAGTTTATCCATGATCACTTGAGTTGAAGACTGAGATGGTGCTTGTGTTCCAACTTGGTTCCTTCTACTTGTACTTATTTGCTGCAGTTGCGAAGTAGTAATTGCATCTCTCTCATTCCACCTAAGTCCTAGCAGCCTAATTCCATCATCCAGATTCACATTTGTGCCGCTCCTTACTCTAGTCCCATGGTTGACAACCCTTTCACTTGACAAACCAGGCTACAATTGGCATAAATAAGAAAGCCAATCAAAAACCTAAGTAACCAGGCTAAAATAACTATAAACCAGGATGCAAAGCCAATCAGAAGCCTTACATTAAGTACTATCCTTCCAGTCCCTGTGTTAGTTTAGCATCCAAAGCCAACAGTTCTTGTCCTTTTTTCTCTTGAAGTAGCAGATGATTCTGGAGGTTCCCTTCCCCTTTTCCCAGCAGAAGAAGATTCGCTTGCTGATTTTGGTTTTGGGGATCTTCCCCCGGGAGTAGTTTGAGGGAGTGCATCTGGAAATGCACCTTTTGTAGGTCTAATAGTTGCACTTGGTGCCTTTGCTCTTTTCTTGGGAACAGTTGTTGTTGTGTCATCACAGACTGAACTCCTTTGAGTTGGTTGACTTGATTGAGTTCCTTGTGCTTCTTGTCTACTTGAAGACCCTCCAGGTGCGCTCTAAATTGAATAGATACATACAGTTAATTTAAGCTTAAATGATTAATATAAAGCTAGATAAAAACATATCATACCTTTACTCTACATATTTTTTTGTTGTGGCCTACTTGATGACAATGTGAACATGTCATCTTGACTCCTTTTTTGGACAGCTTTCCCCATTTCTTCTTAGGTTCATTCATGTCCTTCCTTCTGTTTGTTTTTGGGGTCTGCCTGGCATTGGCTTTGGAGCTGGTGGTTCAATGGTAGGATTATTACTCTCAGGCCACATATTCAGGTTAGGAATTAGTTGAATGAAATGTTCATAAGCCTTCAGAAATGTTTCCTTTGTGTACCAATGCTCCACATATTGATCTGGATCATCTTGTATGTGATAGTATGCACACATAGCATGTTCACATGGTATTCCTCTCAACCTCCAAAGTCTACAACTACAAGTCCTCATCCTAATATCAACTATAAACTCAAATCTCCTTTTTTGACTTCAAATCGATCCTGCCCATTCCATATAACTTGACACTCTCTAGCCAAGTCCTTATTTTCTTCTAAGATTAGCCTAGCCGTTGGTGATATATCTGAAATCCAAGTTTCAGCAAATTTTATCAAATCAACCTGTCTAGACATGATCTTATGCCTAATCTCCTCTAACATGGTAACAATACTTTTGTGCCTAGCAGCCAATATCCATGAGTTAAATGTCTCACACATGTTATTCTCTACAATGTCACACCTGGAATGTTCTTGGAAGAATGCCCTGCACCATGACTCTCTTGGGTACTTCATCATATCTTCACAGATAGTAGAGCCAAGTTTCCTCATTTTTGCAACTTCATTGTTGTACTTGAACAGATAACTGGCCTTTTGAACCCTCCAGAATTGTTTCCTCCTTTCTTCTCCCTTCCATTTCTTAGACTAGTTAGACCATATGTGCCTTACACACATTCTTTGTTCTGCCATAGGTAATAAATCCTTAACTGATATCAAAAGACCCTGCAAAATAGTATATACAAACAACATTAGAATTAAACTATGAATCAAAACAGTATATACAAAACAGTTTACCTTTTTCATATCTGACATTACTGTTAAGCCATGTCCTTTACCAAGTTGCAAATCTTCTTTCAAGTGACTGAGGAACCAACTCCATGAGTGTTTAGTTTCATGGTGTACAATAGCCCAAGCAATAGGAAATATTTGTTGGTTCCCATTTTTTCCCACAGCCACTAGTAATTCACCCCTGCAGCTTCCCTTTAGGAAACAACCATCCAAACCAATGATGTTCCTACATCCTTATAACCAACCTTTCTTGAGTGCATCAAAACATACATAGAAGTACTAAAATAGGTTCTTTCCAGGCTCAGACTCCCTGTCAATTTTCACAAAACAGGAGCTGCCAGGATTGGTTTCCTTAATACTGTCAGCATAGTCACACAATCTGGCAAACTCCATCTTCCAATCCCCCATAAACTTTCTCAAAACAATCTGTTTGGCTCTATAAGCTATAGTTCTGCCAATATACAATCCCAACCTCTCCCTAACTAGTTCTTGAATTTCCCAGATTCTCATATAAGGAGCAGCAATAAGTTCTTTCTTGAATTTGTTGGCAGTGTATTTTGAATTACACATCTTGTTGGTGTTTAGTGGTTGACTTTTATGAATAGGATGGTACTTTTTGATCATGAAGTCACCAGAATATCTAACAACTGAAGCATACAACTCCCACTTGCATTTTTTTTTATTTACACTTCACCCTTACCGTACCATTTTCATTACTGTTAAGCCATGTCCTTCACCAAGTTGCAAATCTTCTTTCAAGTGACTGAGGAACCAACTCCATGGGTGTTTAGTTTCATGGTGTACAACAGCCCAAGCAATAAGAAATATTTGTTGGTTCCCATTTTTTCCCACATCCACTAGTAATTCACCCTTGCAGCTTCCCTTTAGGAAACAACCATCCAAACCAATGATGTTCC
>ML400941.1:0-57720 GCA_005239525.1 Nicotiana knightiana
TGTTTTTGTCTTCTTTTTATCTTGTCCGTCATAGCTTTGTCTTCTTCTTCTTTTTTATTCCAGTTGTACTTCTGGAACAATGTTATCTTCTCCCTTACATTTTGAGCATAGGTGGTCTGGATATTTGTGACCGATTATCTTGCAGTACCTTGTCAGTAGATCTGGAGAAATAAAATTTTTCCGTATGGCTCTTGTAGTTGTAGCTTGTTCCGGTTTTAATAGGCTTAAGACCCATTGTCTTAATTCTTCCATATCTGCTTCTTTTAGTTCTCTGCAATTTGAATATATCATAGTTTGTTCCCTTGAGTAGTAGCTCCAGATTGCATTTTGGTTTAGATAGTTGTTTGCTAGTTCATTTATGATGGTAGATATTCCAATTATCCTTTTATTTGCATAAAATTCTGGAATATTTATTCTTTCTATTTCTTCTTGTGTTTCTATCTTCTCTGGTATGATCATCTCTCTTGTGAGTCCTATCTTGATAACTTGTATAATTGGCTTTATCTCTTCGTATAATATTTCTGCTGTAGCTGAATAAATGCGTATGTAGAACAATGTTCCTTTGGTTATTCTTTTGTATTGCATAAATGCTTTGTGTAGTTCCGGTATAGTAGCTATTTTTTTTTTTTAATTCACAATTACAATTATAGCCTGTCTCTGTAAGGTGAGAGTGGAATTTATCCTTTCCTTGCATAATATGGATTCCAAACATTCATGATCTGGATGTGAATGAGTCGAATGACTTAGCCCTCGGTCTATTAGTGAACCATCTCTCCAGGGATTGGAAGGCTTACATCCAGGTATTAGGACCTCTATGGCCCGAGAGGTGGAGATGGGTACCCCTTACCAACTTATGGTTGAGATAGCCCGACGGATTGAGTGATATCGGCTGAGGAGCAGGGAGTAGGGTCAGCAGGACAAGAGGGCCAGATTCTCAGGAGATTTCAGGGATAACTCAGCTAGGGGCAGGGTTCAGTTCGGAGGTGGTCAGTCCAGCAGAGCCTTCATATTCAGCACCTCCACTACCTCACCGTGTTGTTCCAGCAATGCCACATTTCAGTGCTATGCCAGAGCGCTCCTATCGTCTTCCAGCCATTCAGAGTTCAGCTAGTGGTTACTCTAGTCACCAGAGATCCTCCAGTTCTTATTTGAGTGGTATACTAGAGGGTTCACATCGCTCCTCGGCTATTCAGGGCTCTTCTTCTTCCTTAGGGAAGCAGGCTATGTCGCCTAGAGGTTGTTTCGAGTAAGGAGAGCTGGATCATATGATGAGGCATTACCCTAGATATCTGGGCAAGGTAGTGCAGCAGGGTTACCAGCCTATGATTTTGGCACCAGTAGTTCGACTGCCTAGAGGTGGAGGTCAGGTCGACAGGGGTCTTCCTATAGGGGAGGCCGGTCAGAAGGGGGTCAGCCTGCTCCTATTCACTCTGGGGGAGCTCAGTCTTCGGGTGATACAGCCAGATTTTATGCTATCCCGGCCAGATCAGATGCAGTGGTCTCAGACGCCGTGATCACAGGTATTATCTCAGTATGTGGTAGAGAGGCTTCAGTATTATTTGATCCAGGGTCCACTTATTCATGTGTTTCAGTACTATTTGCGCATTTTCTGGATGTTCCTCGTGAGACCTTGGGTTCTCCCTTATATGCGTCCACTCTTGTGGGCAATTCTGTAGTGGTAGACCGGGTCTATAAGTCTTGGGTGATCACATTCTGTGGATTTGAGACCAAAGCTCACCTTTTATTGCTCGACATGGTGGAGTTCGATGTTATTCTGGGCATGGATTGGCTATCTCCTTGTCATGCTGTGTTGGATTGCCAGGCCAAGACAGTTACTTTAGCCATGCCTGAGTCGCCGAGGTTGGAGTGGAGAGGTTCTTTAGCCAGTGCATCCAGTTAGGTCATTTCCTTCATGAAGGCTCGGCATATGGTCGAGAAGGGTTGTTTGGCTTACATTGCTTATGTTCGGGACACCACCGTTGAGTCTCCGATGATTGATTCAGTGCCTGTGGTGCGGGAGTTTCCAGATGTATATCCTTCGGATCTTCCAGGCATGCCTACAGATCAAGACATTGATTTCTGTATTGATTTGGATCTAGATACTCAGCCTATTTCCGTTCCCCCGTACCGTATGGCTCCTAAGGAGCTGAAGGAGTAGCTTGAAGAGTTATTAGCTAAGGGGTTCATCAGGCCGAGTGTGTCACCATGTGGAACTCCAGTGCTATTCGTGAAGAAAAAGGATGGGACTATGCGGATGTGCATTAATTACCGTCAGTTGAATAAGGTGTCTATCAAGAACAAGTATCCCCTGCCGCACATTGATGATTTGTTTGACCAGTTGCAGGGTGCTCATGTGTTTTCCAAGATTGATCTGAGATCGGGTTACCATCAGTTGAAGATTCGGGCTTCAGATGTTCTGAAGACTGCATTTCGTACCAGATATGGCCATTACGAGTTCCTAGTGATGTCTTTTGGGTTGACTAATTCCCCAGCAGCATTCATGGATTTGATGAATAGGGTATTCAGGCCGTATATTGACTCCTTCGTCATTGTCTTCATTGATAACATATTGATTTACTCGCGGAGCCTGGGTGAGCATGAGCAGCATTTGAGAGTTGTGCTTCAGACCTTGCAAGAGCAGAAGTTATATGCTAAGTTCTCCAAGTGGGGGTTCTGGTTAGAGTCTATGGCATTTCTGGGGCATGTGGTATCCGGAGAGGGTATCAAGGTTGATCCCCGGAAGATCGAGGCAGTTCAGATTGGCCACGTCCTACTTCAGCTACAGAGATCAGGAGCTTTCTGGGCCTAGCAGGTTATTATCGTTGATTCGTGTAGGGATTCTCTTCTATTGTAGCTCCAAATTTTATAGATAACTCACATAACACATATTGAACCTGTTCCTGTCTCCAGGACCATAATACGGGCTCGGTAACACAGATTTCACATCAAAGTTCATTTTCAAAAGTCTTTCTTATTTTCAAAAACAATTTTCTTTAAAAAAATTCATTTCTCGGGCTTGGGACCTCGGAATTCAATTTCGGGCATACGCCCAGGTCCCATATTTTCCTACGGATCCTCCGGGACTGTCAAATCACGAGTCCGGGTCCGTTTACCAAAAATGTTGACCAAAGTCAACTTTATTCTATTAATTATCATCAATTCAACTGTTCAACACATTTCCTCATATAGACTTCCCAGCTACGCGCTCGGGTTGTGCACGCATATCGAGGTGAAATTAACGAAGGCTTTCGGGCCTCAAAATACAGTTTTTGTTAAATTACACAAGATGACCTTTTGGGTCATCACAATTTCCACCTCTATAACAACCGTTCATCCTTGAACGGGCATAGAAAAGTACCTCAATCGGGAAAGAGGTGGGGATAACGGCTTCGCATATCGGGCTCAGACTCCCAAGTAGCTGCCTCAACAGGCTGACCTCTCCACTGAACGTGAACCGAAGGATAACTCTTCGATCTCGACTGTCGCACCTGCTGATCTAATATGGCTACTGGCTCCTCCTCATAAGACAAATCCTTGTCCAACTGGACACCACTGAAGTCAAGTACATGACATGGGTTCGCAATATACCTCCAGAGCATAGACACGTGAAATACCGGATGCACGGCTGACAGACTAGGTGGAAAGGCAAGTCTATATTGTCCAGAATCTCAAATGGACCAATGTACCTAGGGCTCAGTTTGCCTTCTTTTCGAATATCATCACACCCTTCATGGGCGACACCGGAAGATATACCCGGCTACTTATCATAAATGCCAAATCTCAAACTCTGCGATCCGCATAACTCTTCTGCCTGGACTGAGCTGTGCGAAGTCTATCCTGAATGATCTTCACCTTGTCCAAGGCATCCTGGACTAACTCAAAACCCAACAATCTAGCCTCTCCCGGCTCAAACCATCCGACTGGAGACCGACACCGTCTACCATACAACGACTCATACGGAGCCATCTGAATGCTCGACTGATAGTTGTTGTTGTAACCAAACTCAGCTAAAGGCAAGAAATGGTCCCATGAACCTCCAAAGTCAATAACACAAGCTCGCAACATATCCTCCAAAATCCGCCCATGCGTCTGAGGATGAAATGCTGTGCTCAAATCAATCTGTGTGCCCAACTCTCGCGGAAATACTCTCCAGAAATGGGAGGTAAAATGAGTACCTTGGGCTGATATAATGGATATGGGAACACCATGCAGTCTAACAATCTCTCTCATATAGATCCTTGCCAACTTCTCTGCTGAATACGAAACTGATACCGGAATGAAATGTGCTGACTTGGTCAGCCTATCCAAAACGACCCATAGTGCATCAAACATCCTCTGAGTATGTGGGATTCTAACTACAAAGTCAATGGTGATACGCTCCCACTTCCACTCGGGAAGTTGAATATGCTGCATCAAACCACCGGGTCTCTAGTGCTCGTACTTAACCTGCTGACAGTTCAAGCACCGAGCTACAGAAGCTACAATATCCTTCTTCATCCTCTGCCACCAACAGTGCTTCCGCAAGTCCTGGTACATATTTGCGGCCCCCGGATGCTAGAATACTGGGAACTATGGGCCTCTTAAAGTATCAACTCACGAATACCATCCACATCAGGTACACAAATCCGACCCTGCATCCTCAAAAATCCCTTAACATCAATCGTAACCTGATTGGCATCTCCATGCCTGACTCTATCTCTAAGAACACATAAATGGCAATCATCATACTGCCTGGCCCGAATACGGTCATACAAAGAAGAACGGGCTACGATATGGGCCAAAACACTTCCAGTCTCAGAAACCTCCAATCTCACAAATCGGTTGGCTAAAACCTGAACATCCAAAGTAAGAGGTCGCTCTCCGACTGATAAATAGGCAAGACTACCAATACTAGCTGACTTCCGGCTCAAAGCATCGGCCACCACATTGGCCTCCCCGGATGATAAAAATGGTAATATCATAATCCTTCAGCAACTCTAACCATCTCCTCTGCCTCATGTTCAGCTCCTTCTGTTTGAACAGATACTGTAAGCTCTTATGATCCGTGAACACCTCACATGGCACAACATACAAATAATGCCTCCAAATCTTCAATGCATGTACAATAGCTGCTAACTCCAAGTCATGAACTGGGTAGTTCTTCTCATGGACCTTCAACCGACGAGAAGCATAGGCTATAACCTTGCCATCCTGTATCAACACTGCACCAAGCCCAACCCGTGAAGCATCACAATACACGGTATACGATCCTGAACCTGTGGGTAAAACTAACACTGGTGCCGTGGTCAAGGATGTCTTGAGCTTCTGAAAGCTCGCCTCACACTCATCAGACCACTTGAACTGGGCACTCTTTTGAGTCAACCTGGTCATCGGGGCTGCAATGGATGAAAAACCCTCTAAAAACCGGCGATAATAACCTGCTAAGTCCAGGAAACTCCGGATCTCTGTAGCTGAGGTGGGTCTAGGCCAATCTCTGACTGCTGAAATCTTCTTGGGATCCACCTGAACACCCTCTGACGATACCACATGGTCTAGAAATGCAACTGAACTCAACTAGAAATCACACTTGGAAAATTTTGCATACAACTCACTATCCCTCAAAGTATGGAGGACGACTCTAAGGTGCTGCTCATGCTCCTCGCGGCTGCGAGAGTAAATCAAAATATCATCAATGAAAACAATCACAAACGAGTCTAAATAAGGCCTGAACACTCGGTGCATCAACTCAATGAAAGCAGCGGGGGCATTTGTCAGCCCAAATGACATCACCAAGAACTCATAATGCCCATAACGAGTGCGAAAGGCTATCTTAGGGACATCAGATGCCCTAATCCTCAGCTGATGGTAACTAGATCTCAAGTCAATCTTGGAAAACATTGAAGCACCCTGAAGCTGGTCAAATAGATCATCAATCCTCGGCAAAGGATACTTGTTCTTAATAGTAACCTTATTCAACTGCCGGTAGTCAATACACATCCTCATCAAGCCATCTTTCTTCTTGACAAATAATACTGGAGCACCTCAAGGAGAAACACTAGGCCTAATGAAGCCTTTATCCAACAAATCTTGCAACTGATCTTTCAACTCCTTCAATCTGGTAGGGCCATACGATACGGCGGAGTAGAAATAGGCTGGGTGCCCTGAGCTAACTCAATACAAAAATGAATGTCCCTGTCGGGTGGCATACCCGGCAGGTTAGCAGGGAATACCTTTGGAAACTCACGAACCACGGGCACAGACTCCAGGGAAGGAACCTCGGTGCTAGAATCACGAACATAGACCAGATAGGCCTAACAACCCTTCTCGACCATGCGCCGAGCCTTCATATAAGAAATAACTCTACCGGAGGAATGACTAGGAGTCCCTCTCCACTCAAAACGAGGTAGCCCTGGCAAAGCCAAGGTCACTGTCTTGGCATGACAGTCCAGGATAGCATGATAGGGGGATAACCAATCCATTCCCAATATAACATCGAAGTCAACCATATCAAGAAGCAAAAGATCAACCTGAGTCTCCAGACCACCAATGACTACTAA
This sequence comes from Nicotiana knightiana, assembly GCA_005239525.1. NCBI lineage: Eukaryota > Viridiplantae > Streptophyta > Magnoliopsida > Solanales > Solanaceae > Nicotiana > Nicotiana knightiana. The sequence goes on from ML400941.1 coordinate 6,537, forward strand.
TCAAGCATGGTAGACTCAATCTACCACTATAGAATCACCCACCGGTGTAGACACATGCACATCAATACTCAAGGAATGACGGGGCATACTCAAATAAGGGGAAAAATATGAAGACACATAGGAGAAAGTACACCCCGGATCAAATAAAACTGAAGCATCTCTACTGCAAACTGAAACCCTACATGTAATAACTGCATCAGAGGCCTCAGCCTCAGGCCTGACAGGAATGGCATAGCACCGGGGCGGAGCCCCTCCGATCTGAACATCTTTGGGTCGACCTACTGCGGGCTGACCTCTACCTCTCGTAGCCTGTCCTCCACCTCTATGAGTCTGACCTCCAGCTCTGGCACCTAGACCCCACCCCTAGCTGGCTGAGGGGTGGGGGTGCACCTGGTGCGGGAATCATAGCACGAGAACCCTGATGCTGAGAACTACCAAAAGCTCGGGGGAAATACCTAGAAATGTGCCCTAGATCACCACAAGAGTAACAAGCCCTCAACTGCTGAGGCTGCTGGCCTTGAAACTGACCCTGTCGACCAGAATAACCACCCTAGAAGCCCTGAAGCGGCGATGCACTGACAGGGGCTGATGGTGCACTGCGGGATGCCTGAAGCGCCGACTGGAATGGCCTAGGAAGATGACCTCTGCCAAGGGAATCTATGCCTCCAGATGAGGCACCATTGAAATGGCCGGAATAGCGAGGTATCTTGTCAGAACCCTGACCACTGCCCTATGATAAGACCGTCTCAATACGCCTGGCCATATTGGCCGCCTCCTGGAATGAAATATCAGTACCTGTATCACTAGCCATCTGGAGTCTAATAGCACGAGCTAGACCCTCAATAAAACTCCTCACCCTTTCACGATTAGTGGGGAGTATCATGATATCATGTCGAGCCAAAGTAATGAACATGGTCTCGTACTGTGTAACAGTCATATATCCCTACAGGAGGTGCTCAAACTGCTTTCGAAGACCCTCCCTCTGAGTAACTAGTAGAAACTTCTCCATGAATAACTCGGAGAACTTAGCCCAAGTCAATGGTGCAGACCCAGCTGGCCTGGTCAAGCAATAATCCCTCCACCAAGTCTTGGCGGTACCAGAAAGACGGAATGTAGCAAAATCAACTCCATTGGACTCCACAATGCCCATGTTTCGAAGAACCTCACAGCAACTGTCCAAGAAATCTTGGGGATCCTCTGATGATGCACCAGTAAATGTAGTAGAAAATAGCTTGGTGAACCGATCCAACCTCCATAAAGCATCGCAAACATAGCTGCCCCCTCAACTGCCTGTGCCTTAAAACCCGGTTGAGTTTCTCCAGTTGCCTGAGGTTCTGGAGTCTGGAACTGAGGAGCTAGCTGCTCTGGTGTGCGGGTAGCAGGAGTCTGGGTCCCTCTCCCAGCTTGAGAGACGACTGGTGTAGTAGGAAGAAGACCAGCCTGAGCCACGCTCTCCATAAGGCCCACTAAATGGACCAGAGCGTCCTGAAGAACCAGGGTTGCAATGAACCCCTCTGGGACCTGAACTGGTCCAACTGGAACTTCCTGAGCAGGGACCTCACCGGCAAAGTTTACCTGTGGGTCCTCCGCTGGTGCTGTATCTCTGGGCTGAGCCCTAGCTCTGCCTCGGCCTCTAGCATGGCCTTCGCCTCGGCCCCTCGCAGGAGCTACAATTGGAGGATCAGGCTACTGATTAGTAGATGAGGAAGCACACATTCTCGCCATATGCGAGATAATAGAATAGAAAATCAGTTAGCATTTAGAACTCAAACTGCACGACAGAGAAGAAGAATGTGAAGTTATTCCTTACCTTGCAGCCTCTGGGGGATAAGTACTGACGTCTCCGTACCGATCCCTCAGACTCTACAAGTTTTTCCATGAATTCTAAGACCTAAGCAACCTAGTTCTCTAATACCAACTTGTCACGACCCGAAATCCCACCTTCAGGTCGTGATGGCGTCTAACATTGAACTCGCTAGACAAGCCAACGTTACTAGTTATTCCGATTTATTCCTTTGTTGTTTAGCATTTTTAAAAGTGACATATAAGAACAAATAGATATGAGAAATCGGAAGGTAAGAAATTAAACATATTAGATAATAATTCGTACAAAAATTTCCTTAAACATACCCCCAAGAGTGGTGTCACAAACACACGAACAGTCTAAGATTTTGGCTAAAAACAAAGTCTGAACAAAACAATACAACTGTCTCGGAAGTACAAAAGAAGACAGAAATAAAAAGGAATGAGATAGGAGGTGACGCCAAGGCCTGCGGACGCCTGCAGGACTAGCTCAGTGTCACCTGTGGACTGAAGGACACTTCCTCGATCACTGTCCACCGGGACCGGTACCGAAATCTGCACAACATAAAGAAGTGCAGGTGTAGCATCAGTACAACCGACCCCATGTATTGAGTAAGTGCCGAGCCTAACCTCGGCGAAATAGTGACGAGGCTAGGACACGACAAATAATAAACACCTATGCAATTCAATAATATACAATAGAAATAATGGCAGGAAGTAAACAGTTAAGAACACATACGGGAAGAACATGCCAGGGTACAAAGGGGAAAAACACTTATTGAGTAAGAGAACATGGCAACCGTCTAGTATCAGAATAACAACAGGGAATGAACAAGTGCACGGCAGCACCCTTTGTGCTTTTACCTCACAATATCAGCACGGCATTAACCTTAGTGCTTTTATTATAAATCATGGCACATCATCACCCTTCGTGCTTTACACTCTTTCTTACCCAACAATAATCAGAACAACAATTTGGCAAGGAAGAACCACAATACAAAACATAATTTACAACATCCCGGCAAGGGAACAATAACAGAAATATCACCGTCCCGACAAGGGAAGAATAACAAAATTATCACCGTCCCGGCAAGGGAACAATAATAGAAATATCACCGTCCCGGCAAGGGACCCAACTATAACCAATCTCACTGAACGTACAACATAAGCAAAATAATCCTCAACCGAACAACTAATCAACAGTGTTCCCAACCAAGTATTTACAACAATTGAATAATCTCCAAAATAGAAGCTATTTCGTAACACAGTGGGTATCGCAAAAAAACACATATACCATAAGATATGACTCACGGGCATGCTTAACAACAAGGTATAGGTACTCGTCACCTCACCTATACATTTAACATTATAATAACACGTAGCACATATGACTCGACACCTATTCCCTCAAGCTAGGGTGAGGCCAAACACTTACCTCGATTCCAAGAATCCAAATCAAGCCTCTAGCACTGCTTTCCCTCTCGAATCCAACTCTGAAATGATAGTATCTAGACATAATCGACTCAACAATATCAATAATCACTCAATAATTCAATCCCAAAGCCTAAATATGCATTTCCCATCATTCTTCCAAAAATACCAAAATTCGACCCCGGGTCCCGCTTGGTCCAAACCCGAGGTTCGGACCAAAACCCGATCACCCCTTCCCCCACGAACCCGAATATATAATTTGATTTGAAATCTGACCCCTAAACGAGGTTAAACTCCCCAAAATTCCAAAAGCCCTAACTCTACCCAAAACCCTAAATTTCTACCTTTTAATCCATGATTTTAGGCCTAGAATCTAATAATAGTTGATGAAAATGAAAGAAAACGGAGTTAAGAACACTTGCCTATGAAGTTATAGAGGAAGAGTAGCTTGGAACTCGGCTATGGGGCTTGGAGAAGGAGAGGGTTAAAAATATGAGAAATCCCGAAATAGGATTCTATTTTTTAAGGCTTTAAAATCACCGGGCGAATTTACGCTACGCGATCGCGGAAAGGGTGCTGCAATCGCGGAGAGTACTGGGCTTTAGACTTGCACGATCGCGAACAAGGGACTGTGATCACGGGAGTACTGGACACTGACCATCACGAGCAAGGTACTTCGATCGCGTTCTGCCCTGCCCCCAGATCCCTTAATGCTATGTGATCGCGTGAGGCCCCTCGCGATCGCGTAGAGCACCACCCCCAGGCTCTGCGATCGCGTTTAAGGCCCTGCGTTCGCGTAGGGTAATTTCCCAACCCCTTTCTATATGAACATCATGATCGCGTGAATCACACTGCGATCACGGAGAACAAATCACAGAACACCAAAACAGCCCAAAAACACAAGATTTTCCAACTCTTTTGCACCTCGACACCTACCCGGAACTCACCCGAGCCCTCGAGGCTCAAAAATAAATATACACACGACTTCAAAATCATCCTACGAACTTATTCGAGTAATTAAAACACTAAAATAACATCAAAAACAATGAATGAAACTCAAAAATCCATAGAATCTTCTCAAACTACATAAACTTCTAAATTCTCCAATTTTGATCCGAAACACGTCAAACCAAGTCCGTTTCTTTCCAAATTTTACAGATAACTCACATAACACATATTGAACCTGTTCCAGGCTCCGGAACCATAATACGGGCTCGGTAACATAGATTTCACATCAAAGTTCATTTTCAAAAGTCTTTCTTATTTTAAGAAAATAATTTTCTTTAAAAAATTCATTTCTCGGGTTTGGGACCTCGGATTTTGATTCCGGGCATATGCCCAGGTCCCATATTTTCCTACGGACCCTCCAAGACCGTCAAATCATGAGTCCAGGTCCGTTTACCAAAAATGTTGACCAAATTAAACTTTATTCCATTAATTATCATCAATTCAACTGTTCAACACATTTCCACATATAGACTTCCCAGCTACGCGCTCGGGCTATGCACGTACATCGAGGTGAGATTAACGGAGGTTTCGGGGCTACAGAACATAGTTTTTGCTAAATTACACAAGATGACCTTTTGGGTCATCACAAGGTTTTAGATCTGATTTTTTTCTTTTTTTAATTCAAGCGTGAAACTCCATCGATGAAGGCCGAAAATTTCTCCTCAGAGTAGATTCTCTCGCATCAAACCGATGAATAAAAATCACTTCAGCCAACTGATTCCAACTCTAAAATTAAAGTAGAACTGACATATTTCGTGTAACGACCCGATCGGTCGTTTTGAGCTCTAGCGCGTCCTTCAGCAGTTTGAAGCCATGAGCAGCTTCACTTTAGGTATTATGACTTGTAAGCATGACCAGAATTGGAATTATTGAAGTTCGGAGTGGACACTACTAGAAATCTGGTAAAATGCGACCAAAGTTGGTCGGTCAAAAAAAGCGACCAAATTTAATCACTAATTTGGAGAAATTTATTAAATAATTATTTTAAATAATTTACCGACCAAAGTTGGTCGCTTTTTGGTCGATAAAGTGGTCAACATATTGACCGGGCTGGTCAAACTTGCTTGGTCAAAGAAATATTGAAATTAGCGACCAACTTTGGTCGCTAAGGTCGGACCCAGTTATAACGTTTTAATAATTATATTATTATTTAAAATTGTTTATAAAATATAAATGAATATTATTTAAAATTGGCGACCAAAGTTGGTCGGTTATGAAAGGGGAAGCAAGTAGCGACCAACTTTGGTCGCTAATTTGGGACCCAGTTATAACATTTAATAATTATATTATTATTTAAAATATTTTATAAAATATAAATAAATCTTATTTAAATTTAGTGACCAACTTTGGCCACTAATTTTTAATTTCTGGAAAATTAGCGACCAAAGTTGGTCTCTTTTCAGGTCAACATTGGTCAAAATTAAAAATCACTTTTATATTTACTATCTAAATAATATGAATGTAATCTGTTAACACTTTTGTAATACAAGGGATGAATACACTAAAATATACTCTAACATGATATATATGTAGTTAAAGTAGTACAACGAAGCGTGTTATATATATATAGGTCGAGACGTTTTGTTTTTAATATTCAACGATGTATCTGAGTAGGTTATAAGTCGATAAATCAATTGACACACAGATATATTTGATGAAAAATTATATATACTAATTAGGATCTTGACAAGTCTATCAATATACCTTCCACACATGCCTCTGATATACATGCTTCGGACGGTGATGCTGATGATGACGAGGGGGTGCATTATGATCAATATGGCAGGATCATCATAGTCCCTGAGGGTGATGGGTAAGAGTTATTTGTTATTTTTACGTTTATTGTTTTATACAGTTTGTACAATAGGATATTAATGTGTTTTTATTGAAACTGCAGGTTCATCCCGAGTAATATTACTACGAGGATAATCCCCAAAGCCACCAGAAAGCTTTATGATGGCCCTTATGCGACTTGGAGTGAATTCTCATTCTCGCCGAAGGAGCAAATTTTCAATCAATTTAAGATGTAAATGTTCTTTTAATCAGTATAATTATTTATATTTATGATATTTCCATATAATATTTAACCTTTTAAATACAAAGCAAGTGTGTATGGGAACATAGCTATAGCGCGGAAGTGGCTGCAAATTTTAATCACAAAGCTCGCAAGTGGTTGTCGCATTGTTTCTCCAAAGCTAGACAGTTGAACCAGAAGCCTGGTTGCTTCAAAATTTATGGGAGGATTTGCAAAGGCAATGGCTTATCGCAAAGTTCTTAGAGAAGAGCGAAAAAGGAAAGAAAGCTCGCGCATCTGATAAGGGAGACTCCTTGCACACTGGAGGTGTGATCAACCTAGGGACAATAAAAAGAAGATTGGTACGTAATTTCTTAATTTATTTTAATTTTCAAAGAATATCTATTCTGTTTATTGACCAAAATTTATGAGTTTTCAGGATAAGAAGTTGGGGCGTCCAATGAACCAAGATGAGATATTTAAGGAGACTCATATTGTAAAGAAGAAGAAAGAGACGGATCCAGAAAGGTGGGTCGAGGGCCGAGCCTCGACTGTACATGTAAGTTTTCACTTTTCATTAAGTATTTTTATTTACTTTTATATAAATTTTGAAATACTAATTCAATGTAGTTTTTCTTATAGGATCGCTTCATAGCTGACGTGGAGGAATTCATACGTAATCAGCCACCTAATGATTCAGGCGAGCCAATCCAACCTTCGGACGAGGATGCTGAAAGAATATGGATGGAGGCTGCTGGCGGTCCAAAATGAGGGAAGGTATACGGGCTTCCTACTAAGAAATTACATCGCTATAAGTGTGGAATGTAAGGAATAGGGACTTCCTCTCAAGGCGAGAAACTTCATGGGGAGAGCCTCTCCGCTATGCGGGAGACTGTGACAAAGCTCACATCCGAGCTATACGCGACCAAGGAAAGAGAAAAGCTTAGAGATGCTTAGTACCTTGGCATGCAAGCTCATTACCATGGCATGCAAGCTCAGCTCAAAACTCTCCTAGCTTCTGGAGCTTTTCTGATCCCTTGGTCTCGTGAGTCATCGCTAGAGGCTCGACTTGAACGTGAGCGTTCCTTCTATCCTCCCCGTGCTCGTTCCTCCCGTCCTCCCCGTGATCGTTTTTCCCATCCTAGACAAGTAGACCCTTCTCTATAAAGTCTTGTAAATGAAATTTCATCAGACGGTGGTGATAATGATGTTGTACAAAACACTCCTTGACTTTTATATACTTTGAACTAGACAAATAGAACCGGTTTTGAACTAGTTGTAATAAGTGTTAACTTAGTATTGTTAGTTTAATTTGTTAGTTCCATTGAACTTTAATTTGTTGGTTTTATTGTGTTTTTTGAATTGTATTGTTGTGTTGTTGTTGTTGTTGTTGTTGTTGTTGTTGTTGTGTAGTTATTGTTGTTGGGTTGTTGTGGAGATTTTGATATTGAAATTGTATTGTATGTATTGAATATTGTTATTTATGGATTTTGGTATGCTGGCAGTTGGTGTAGCTGCCAAAATAGGCATTTTATGCCAAAATTATTACCCAGAAAAGCGACAAAAGTTGGCTGCTTACCTATAAAAAAAAATCTCGAAATTAGCGACAAACGTTGGTCGCTTTTATCTAAAAAAAAATTAAATATTAGCGACCAACTTTGGTCGCTAATGAACCTAGAGTTTGATATAAGCGACCAAAGTTGGTCGCTACTATATTAAAAAAAAAAATTCTGGAAATTAGCGACTAACCTTGGTCGCTTATATACAAAAACAAATTAAGAAAATAAAAATAAGCGACCAACCTTGGTCGCTTATGAACCCAGATTGTTAAATATATATTATTTAAAATAATATATATTTTAATTTAGAGACCAATGTTGGTTGCTAATTTTTAAATTATATAATTAAAAAAATATCGTAATTTATATATACAAACCAACTTTGATCGGTAAATTTATATTATGAAAATATTGTACCGACCAAAGTTGGCTGCTATTATGTTTACACTGAACATTTGGTCCTTTTACCTTAGCGACCAAAGTTGGTCGAGCGTGTTTGGATGCGTTTTGGTCGGTATATTGAGATAAGAGACCAACTTTGGTCGCTAATTAGCGAATTTCTAGTAGTGGGATTTGAAAAGAGAATTCTCATTTCGGAAGCTTAAAGTTAGACGAATCTGACCAAGGTTTGATTTTGAGTAAACGACCTCGGAATCAGGATCTGATGGTTCCAGCAGGTTCGTACGATGATTTCGGAATTGGGTATATGTTCAGATAGGATTTTGGATGACCCGGGAGCGTTTCAGCGCCTATTATGGAAGTTAGAAATTTGGAAGAGTTTCATGAATTTGGGGTGAAGGTGTATTTTATGTTATCGATGTCCGTTTGGGATTTCGGATATGAGAATAGCTCCGTATGGTGATTTAGGTATTGGGAGCGCGTCCGAAAATGGATTCAGAGATTCGTTGGTCATTTTGGGGTCATTTGGTTAAAGTTAGGGATTTGAAGATCTTTGAGAAGTTTGACCGAAAGGGGACTTTTTGATATCGAGGTCGGATTCTGATTCTCAAAATTGGAATAGGTCTGTAATGTCGAATGCGACTTGTGTGCAAAATTTGAGGTCAATCGGACGTGATTTGATAAGTTTTGGCATTGGACGAAGAAGTTTGAAATTCTCAAGTTCATAAAGCTTGAATTGGAGTGAGATTCATGATGTTAGCGTTGTTTGATGTAATTTGAGGCCTCGAGCATGTCCGCATTATGTTTTGGAACTAGTTGGTGTGATTGGACGGGGTCCCGGGGAACTCAGGTGGATTCCGGATGGTTAACGGGTTGAATTTGGCCTTATGGAGGTGCTGAGGCTGCTGTCTTCTAGTGTAGCCGCACCTGCGAGGTTTTGGCCGCAGGTGCGAAGCCGCAGAAGTAGCCTAGGAGTCGCAGAAGCGGGCAGGAGCGCGGTGCGAGGAAAGATCCGCACCTGCGAAGGCGCAGATGAGGAAGGGAGATCGCAGAAGACGGAGCTGCTGGGTTGAGTTAGAGCCGCACCTGCAATGTTTTTCCGTAGGTGCAAAGCCGCAAAAGCGGCTACTGGACTGCAGGTGCGAAGGTCGGGGATGGGCAGTGTGTTCTTTAAAAACGAGGGCATGGCACATTTTCACTTCATTTCCTTCATTAGAGCTGGTCTTGGAGCGAGTTTGGAGCTCATTCTTCGTCATCAATGTCAAGGTACGTGATTCCCACTCATTATAAGTTAAATACATGGTTTGTATAAGGATTTTAACATGGAAATTAGTATAAATTGTGGGATTTTTGGTAGAAGACCTCGAATTTGGTATTTTGGATTCTGACCACGAATTTGGGCATGGAATTGAGAATAAATTATATATTTGAGTTCGTAATGTTATAGGCAACGATTATCTTCGAAATTTTTTGGAATCTGGGTACGTGGGCCTGAGGGTGATATTTGTCGACTTTTAGAACGGAATTGGAATTTTTCATAAATTGGATTATAAGGGAGTATTAGAGTATATATTCATGGATTTGCGCATTTATTTACTAGTTTTGGAGCACGGTTTGAGTTATTGGAAAGGCTTGGGAGCTGGAGAAGGATCTTCAGAGCGAGATAAGTCTCCTTTCTAACCTTGTAAGAGGGAATTAACCCCATAGGTGAACTAAATTATTATGTGCTTCTATTTGTGAGGGCTACATACGCAAGAGGTGGCGTGAGTCCGTACGTAACTACTAGATATGCCTATGTTGGGGTAGTTTTAGGCTTACATCATGCCTTGTTGATATTATTATTAATCTATGTTTATTTTTTGCTTCGAGAAGGAGCAGGATTGAATTTGCTTATTAAATATTTTGAGAGAAGTTGAAATTGTTTTTAAAATGGGGATATTAATAGCTTTCACTGAAATTTCATATTTTTAAAAGAATGGAAGAATACTTTAATAATTTGATAAATCCATGTGTAACCGCGTCACATGTATGATTCGCGAGCGAGGTAATTCTTTTAAACTATATTTTACTGCGTCGCATGTATGATTCGCGAGCGGGGAAATTCCTTTAAATTTATATTTGACCGCGTCGTGTGTATGATTCGCGAGCGGGGTATTCCTTCTATTACTCTCACGGGAGCGGGTCGTTTGCCTCGGTAGGTTAATAGATGCATTTATGGTTCGCGTCATTCGACCCTCTGGCACTGCACAATTTATTTTTATGTTTGATTGGTTTGTACGCCTTGACATTTACTATATATGTATATATATTATCCTCATGGATTCGTGCATAATATTGTTAAGAAGCCAGTGTGTTTGAGGGGTTTCCCCCTGATTTGAATTATGACAATTCTTTTCGTTGGAACCCCCATATATATATATATATGTTCCGATTACGGAGGGAACTTTCAAGTTAAGAGTTTGAGTAAAATTTTGAAGAGCGGAATTGTACCACGTATTTGATACATGTTTATTCCATATATTTACTCTGTTTCATATTTATTCATTTCTTTATTGTACCTGATATCGTTGGACCACTAGCAAGTGTCAGAGTCGACCTCTCGGCACTACTTTTAGGTTAGACGGGATACTTACTTGGTACGCGTTATTTTCGTACTCATACTACACTTGCTGTACATTTTGATGTACATGTATATGTATGGATAGTGGCCTTGTGGGCGCAGCAGCGTGGTTGATACAGGAACCTAAACGAGCTGCATTTTATGTGCAATCCGCAGCCAACAGAGTTTCCTTCGAAGTATTGGTATTTCCCTTTCTGTCCAAATTGTATTTCGAACAGTTATTGTTTTTTATTTTATTCCTTAGTAAACGCGTATGCACTTGTGACACCAGGTTTTGGGATGATTACTGGTTATTCAGTATTGAAATTGTTAAAAACACTATTATTTATTCTAGTAAGTCCACCTTTTACTATTAAATTCAAGAAAAATCATGATTTCGAAATACTAAAACGAGAACTAAATGGATCATTTACTGTTGGCTTGCTTGGCAGTGGTGTCCGACGCTATCACGATCTTAATGGATTTTTGGGTCGTGACAATATGTATCAGAGCACTAGGTTCATTTAGGTATCACGAGTCATGAGCGAGTCTAGTAGAGTCTTGTGGATTGGTACGGAGACGTCTATACTTATCTTCGAGAGGCTACAGGGCTGTAGGAGCTCTCCCCTTCTTAATTCCTCATCGTGTAGTTTGATTCCTTTGAGGCTTATGCCTTGGTTTTCTTCCTATTCAATATTATGTGACGCAAAGCGCTTGTTATAAATAAAAAATTGAAGAATTGTAAGGTACTACAGATGTGGTGCAGGATGTTTCTCCCTGCGTATTTGATTGGGCTATTGTCGTCGCCTTGCGGAAGGTCGTTATATCGTTTCAGCTTAGTATCAGTATTACCTAAAGTTCTGAGATTTGGCATTGATTGTTATCGCGATTCTATCGCATAGTGTGGTTCAATGGTTGGGTGCTTGCGTCGAAGAAGTAAATGACTTGGAAGGATGTTTACTAAGTGCAAAATTCAGAGATTCAATATGCTATTTCCGGCGATGGAAAGGCAACTGGACTATGAGTTTTTAGCTTGGGTTGATGGAGTAACGATACTTGGTATTTTCGAGTGTGTTGGAATCTTCATCTGTGATGTGATGTCGTCGTCCCTGATTGAATATTAAGTGTTAAGTTTTCCAGTGTTATGGTTTTCTTCAATTCACATTTGGAACAAAGTATTGTGAAAGGTGCGGGGGAATCGGCTGTCAGAGATCGCAGTGTACGGTGGTTCAGGATCGAATCGGCATTCCTAGTGTTGATGGCTCGAGAGAGATGACTTTCGAAAGGGTTAAGAGCTGATGGCGATCTGTTAGTTCGAGAGCCACAAAGATGGATTTTGACTTAAGGAAACAACTGGACATCGAAGGATGAGGAAGGACATGTGGGAGGTGTCTTATTTCCTTTTCCATGGCATCAAGTTGTACCTGCACAGATGTGTTAGCGTCAACTTGGTGAACTCCAGTTGTTCGTCTTCTTTCAACAAATTTAGACAACCACTGATTTGCATCCTCAGACAACTCATCTAAAATTGTGACTACCTCATCTAGAGTTTTTTTTCATCAATGGACCTCCAACTATGTTGCTCAATGTCCTGTGTGAAGTAGGTGTCAATCCATCCCAAAAATCCTGGAGTTGCATCTAGAGTTCTATCCCACTATGTTGACACTTACGCACTACCTCTTTGAACCTCTCCCAAGCTTCAAATACATTTTCTGTCTCGTTCTGACAAAAGTTATGAATATCCCTTCTAAACTTTACCATTTTAGCTGATGAGAAATATTTGATGAGAAATTTTCTGGTCATCTCACCCCATGTTCTGATCGATCCATTAGGCAAACTTCAAAGCCAGTTCTTTGCATCGTCCTTGAGAGAGAAGGGGAATGCCCTTAAGTAGAATTCATCTTGGGACACACCATTTTATTAGATGGTGTCTATCAGGTGATTATTTAGATCTTCGTTCATCTTTCCTCTAAAGACCCAACTATTTTAGAGGGTTTAAAACTACCCCTACTTTATTTGCTGCAACAGGTAGTCTTCTCACACTCGATAATCCTTGGTTATAGACCGGTCTAGCATAATCACCAAGTGGTCTCCGAGCACGGGGAGCTATGTTTCCGAATTGGTCTGCACCCACAGGTCGATTCTGAGCCATTCTTCGAGCCCTTTCCTCTTCATAGACAAGTTGTGCATTTTGAAGAGTTGTCTCTTCCACATCTCGTGCAACCTTTTCTCTTTGTTGGGTTGCCTCTGCTTTAGCCAAATCAACATTATCCTCATCTCCCACCATAACTTCTTTGGTTGAGGATTGTCCAACCTTCTCTGTATTCTCGGGAAGATTTATTTCCTTCCTTAGCTACCGCAGTTGCTTCTTAATTTCTGGATCGTAAGGTAGAACTTCCTTCCTAGAGGATCGAGTCATGCACCAATCTAACATGTAGCCTACGCACAGTCAAGGAACACCAAACATAAAAAGAGAAAATAAAACAATAGAAACATTCTTGAATTAGCACTACAAACTATTTCCAACACCATTGATTGTCAATCCCCGACAACAGCGCCAAAATTTGACGAGCACAAGACCGATGTATAAACTTAGGCTCGCTAGTCGAATATAGTATAGATAATATCATATCCAGAGTATTTGGATTTAAACGTGTTTTCATAGCTTCTAGTTTTAATTTCTATCCAAGATGATCAACAATTTAGATTTGTGTGATTTAAAACTAAAATTTAATAAAAGTCGAAACTATTGGCTAATGACAATCGCAACAAGAGTAAGCAAGAAGATATCAAAGGGAGAAAAATAGGGGTTGATTGGATAGCTGTAAGATACTTGTTTGGGAATTAAGTCTAGTTGATTCACTTCTAAGGTTCAAGTGAGTCTCTCAAATTCACTTAATTCTAGTCAACCTTTCAGTAGAAACTCCTCTCTCGATCAAGTCTCAACCTTGCGATATGAACTAAGTTAAGCTCGGGAAATATGAAGAATTCGTAGTGGAATAGTCTATAGGAGAACCTCTTTCGACTATCCTCCTAACTAGGTCTAAACATTAATTCAACTAGCCTTTTTCGATTACTAAAATGATACAACAAATTCAACCAACAAGATAATGCAAAACATCAGAAATTATGCCTATTTCGATTAAATAAATATTTTAATATATATTCAATAATAAAAATACCCAAAACAATTCAATACATAAAACTAGAGTTAATATCCACAAATAATTCTCAAAATACCAAATCCATCAATCCGTAAGGAAGAATTACTCCATGGATATGGAGAAATTCATCACAATGAATTAAGTCAAAGGAAAATAAAAAACATCCAAACCCTTGTCTTGAGTGAGGATGAATGGTGCAATCCTTGTGTTCTTGCTTCTCCCTCTTCTCCTTAGCTTCCTTCGGTCTAAATTATGTCAAAAGTCCTCAAAATACCATTTTTTCATGTATATATACCAATTAGGGCCGAGCCCAAACAAATACACCTTCTCCTACAAAAAATAAGACACTTTTCCCAGACAGGACGTGCGCGGCCGCGCACCTGGAAGTGTGCTCGCGCATGTTTCACACTATTCCGCCCCAAGTGCGCGCTCGCGCACCTGGGTGTTATCAATTGAGAATTTGGGAAAAACATGAAAGTTGTAGCCCTTTTAGATATATTTCCAACGATATATTGTGGAGCCCATACCGATTTCTGAGCAAAAACTTATGTGTATTTTATTGGACAATGCGCAGTATGCCTGCTCGATTCTTCGTTTCGTTTTTAAAGTGCACTATCATCCGTTGATCCCCGAACACGATCCCAACTTAATCCTTGGGATTTTACTCAGATTTAAAAGCTCCTGACTAGCTTGAATTCATCCCATAACATCTACATAGATCGGAATCACATAAACAAGGCATAAAACACACAATTAGTGCAAAACACTAGCGATTAAAGCTCCAACTCAATTATAGTGCAGTAAATTAGAGTGCAATAAGAGACTAAAACACAAGATTATTTTCAGCCATCACAAGTACGGCTGCAAGTACCATGACTTTTCCCTCATGTAGATCGCCACTATTGTAAGCTCATTTCACTTGAAATCAAATAGGACTTCTTTCAGGATGTAATGAAGGATTTTGGATTAGGGTTGGATACAATATGGGTGAGTGGTTACACCTTTCCCTGGGCACTCCATTTTGTTTGTTTCGTTTCTCGGCTCACAGTTTGCTAATTCTTTAAGGCAGTTTCTTTTCCTTGGGAAACTAGAGAGACTTAACATCACTCTTTCTTGATCATTACATTTATTTCTCCCTCTTTTATTTCTTCATGATTGGGATCATTATCTCTCTTTGAATCCCTTCAACTCTTTCACTTATTCACTTTTTTGTATTTTTCTTTTTGTTTTTGCTCTTTTCTTTTCTTTCCTTTGCTTCTCATTATCTCATTTCTTTTTGTGACTAGATACCTTTTTCAAGCTCCTCATCTCTCCCCCAAACTTACTTTTTTAACCAATTGCTTCACAAGAGTGTTAAGGAAAGCTTGGGTGCCAAGAGAGGATCACGGTAAAATGGGTAAAGGCTTGTAACATGATTGTCAAATGAGAAAGGCTCGAGGCTCAACGGGGTTGACTAGGGTTCACAACATTAGTAGCAAATAGAAAGCTCAAATGCACCTAGGAAAGCCTACAATAAATTTTCAAGCCAAGCAAAACTTAGGATTTCGCCTTGAAACACATTCTAGACCTTTCGCACGGGTACTTGGACTAACAACAAAGCAACTCACTTCTCACGCAATCGAATTGTTAAAGAGGACAAATTCGAGGGCCTATAATGACCACATTCAAGTTTGCAAATCAATATTGTTCAACTACATTGTGAGGAAAACTCCCTATGGCTCCTTGGACATCTCTGCGTCCACAACAATGTCCCCGCTCTCAGTCTCGTTCAACTAGATCTCATCATTCTCAACTCTGGGAGTGACTGGGTTGGTAAACATCTTATGCACTGCCTCGGTAGTGTCGACAGTAGAATCTGGCTCCTCAAACTGGCCAGCTGGTTCCACCGGTGCTGATGGTGCTATAGGATCTGGGTCAATCAACATGTCGAAAGGGATATCTCCGCCTGTAGCAAGCTTTTTAACCTGTCTCCGGAGCTTTTCCACTGACTTCTTAGTGACCTGGAGCTTTCTGATCTTCTTTACTTCTTTGCCTAGTTCTTCGATCACTGACCCGTGTTGTACCAAGGTAGCCATGATAGTGTTGTAGTTCTCTAGGATCTTCTTCAATGCCTCCTCATTAGCCGGGAGGAACTAAGGTGCCTGAATAATAGACTGTGTTGCCATAGCACTAGATAAGTCAGACAACTTTGCAGTTGCTGTCTGCATCTAGTCGTTGAGGCTCGCCAATGTCTGGGAGACTCACAGCACAGAAAGTAGGGCAGTAGGCATGGGCACCGACTTCGAACTGTAGTAGGAACTGAAGATAATGGCGGAGGCATAGCTCCGACACTAGAGGAAGGTTCGGCCGAAGTGGATGGAACATCAACTGCCTCCGCAACTACCGCTGCTGGTTCATCAGACTGGCATGTGGTGGTAGACGGCTGACCTTTTCTCTTAGGGTTGTTCGCATCCATCGGTGAGTACCATCTTTGGCCGCACCTTTGTATCATAATCCCTTACCTTCGTATCCGTGAGATAATCTTTAATATTCTTGGGATACGAGTAGGACGAGTCATCTTCTCGAGCAATCACTAAGATATTTTACGACATCATGAAACCCATGTTGATTGGGTACCCGACCATGATGGAAGAAACTAGAACTGCCCGAGGAATCGGGAGATAGGTCTTATTTTGGCTTGGGTCCAGTCTGCTGCAGGCAAAGGTCTACTACCCCTTTGCCTCAAAGCTTATAGTGCTCATATGAATAATAACCCCTGATGTGATCCATGATGGTGGTAGCCTAGGAGCTGCTAATATCTCTGCTAACCAAGGTCGGGCTGCATCTTCCATTGCATACTTCTCCAAGTACTCCGTCGGCTCGGCATCTTCGAAACCCAAGTACGTGTTGAGAGTAATTTTATCAAACCTCACTTTAAGGTTACGCACTTTGGTTACCTTTGTCCATTTCTTGATATACGCAACATTGGCGTAGAATTCCCAAACAAGATATTCTTTGGCATCCACCACACTCTGGGTGAACCATATCCACCCTTTGCATTCCTTGAACTATCTCAGCACTGCCGGGTTATACTTCTCCAAATTCTTCAACTGAAATTGCCGCTCAAGAGTAAGTGACCTTACTGGACACCATTGACGGAAGCTGGTGAACGCGGCCAAGCTGAAAAACCAGTCCTCCCAAACCTCTTTCTTCTTTTCTCTTTCAAGGCCGACAACTATAGCATCTCCCCCTCTGCCATCATCGTGGATGTATTGAACTGATGTCTCTGGTGCCTCAAGGGCAGGTGTAGTAGATGGCTAATAACCCTAACTAGCACTTTTCAAACCCTCGGAAGTGCTATGAGATGTGGACGACTCGTCCCTGAGTTGATACCTCCCTGGCGGCCTTGACTGGGCATCTGGCTGCTCTGTGCAGAGGCTTAGTTGCCCTTTAATGCTTCCCTAGATTGGACATAAGAGCTGGTCTCGGAAAGGTCTACACCTCTCCCTCTGCCGGTTCTAGGTTTCTTTGTGATTGCTCCTTGTTGGCTAAGGAGTAAGGCACTTTTGCCTCGGCCCCTAGAAGGTTCACCCCTCACTTTAAAAGTATCACCTCTGCCTCTCGATCGAACCATTATCTGTATCATGTAGATGCAGTTGTTAGTGGCAATTCAGTGTTCAATCAGACACAGGAGATTTACAAGAAAACACAACACAGTGAAGGTTACACTAAAATCATTCTTTTAGGATGAGGATCTACGGTCCGCACATTTTTCTTTGCAGCCGCAGATGAGGCCTTGCGGACTGCACAATTCTCTCTTGCGGCCGCAAATGGGAATTGAGGTCCGCACATTTTTTCCTTGTGGCTGCAACTCAGAAACCAATAACATGCCAACTCTCTGATGACATAGAATTGGTGTATGTGCGGCTGCAACATGTTTTTTGCGGTCCACATATTTTTCCTTGCGGCTACATAGTTGAGTCACTAATTTGTAAACTCTCTGATGACAGGACAAGGGCAGTTCTGCGCCCGTAATGGGATTTCTGTCCACACAATTTTCTTGTAGCCGCAGACCCATCCTTTACTAAATTTGCCCTAGATTCAACTTATGCGGACCGCAAAATTTAAAGTGTGGTCGCATAATTCAAAAAGATACGAACCGTTCATTACTTCTATCTAGGGCTTGTAATTTTTGTGCAAATTTTGACATGGTAACATCAGACAAACATGAAAATACATTGACTCATTCCCCACAGAGCATGTACTAGTTTACCCACTATACATATACCCCACATGAATGAACAATTTAGTTCTACTAACAAAAGGCCTAAAAGTAGTAAAAACTATAAATTAAACTAAAAAAATGGGAATGATTTTAATAGCGTTTTTCGGTTGTCGTTACCGGCCTTCTATGGTGATTTGAGGGAGAAGAATATGGGATATGATGTGATCCCAATTGCTTTGTCGTAGGAGTTGCTGGTTCATTCTATAATAGACTTTTCCTTTCCAACAGTCTGCACTTTGTTCACTCCTCTAATAGTCTCCATTGGCTTTCTCAAGTATGTTTTTGTATTGTTAAGTACTAATGAATTCGTTTCATTTACAAGTTTAAAATATTAGAAAGAGTATACTTTTATTTATTTAATTATATCTTTAACAAACTCCTGACGTGGGAGCTTAATTCCTTTTGATGATCCTAGCATGCAGTTTTTTATGTAATAGGTGACAGTGTTACTCAAACCCTGGAACTCTACATGTTGTAATGTCATGTTGGAGTATGTGAGCAATTTGCATATGGATTCTAGGAGATGGTGATGCAATTTTTCATAATTCTGTGAGCAAACTTAGAGAAAGAAAACTTGAAAAATTATATAAAATCATAATTCTATAGTAATTTTTTTCTCTTTTTAGATTATGTTTTTGAAATCAATAATATAGGTGTAGGATAGGACAAGTTTAACTTAACCCTTTGCTTTCAGATGGAGCTGTGTCGCTAAAGCTCAGACCCTGTATTTTATTAGAAAATCTATTTGGTATGTTATCTTGTCTTAGATTTCAAAACTAACATACTCAATAGCAATTAAAATAAAAAAGGGTACCACGATGCATAAAATATTTTGCATTTACGCAGGGTCTGAGGTGGCCCGTATTCTTAGGGGTGTGATATAGATAACCTACCCTAATGCAACATTAGTGGCTGTTTCCATGGCTCGAACCCTTGACCAATAGATCACACGCTGACAACTTTCCTGTTACTCAAAAGCAATTAAAATATAAAACAACGGCAATAACAACAACAACAACAATAACAAACCCAATGGGATCTTACAAATGGGTCTGTGGAGGGTAATGATATTGACCATGCTGGGTAGAAAAAATGAAGATCGCTATAGCAAAGCTTCTCGCTACTTGTTGGAGCCTATGGTCATGGCTCTCAAAGAGCTAATTGCAGAGGTAAAACCAAACTTCTAAAATGCACATATAATTCTATAAATCGTCGCGGTATGAACTTTGTTAATAGATTCCTAGCTTCCTATTGATCTTGATTAGTTCTAATCTTTTTTTGTTGAGAGTTATCTTTTTGGACCGGATTCACTTTTATACTACAGTTTCATTTTATGTGGTAGTCTTGTTTGATTGCTGATGAAGTCTAAAAAAGAAACGAGACTGTGGTCTTAAACATATCAATTTTTGTAGGTATAAAAGCATGTCATTATAGATAGTAAAATATAAAGTTTAAAATTAATTATTTAAAATATTCTCGTAAATATGATTGGATTTCACTGGAGATGTTGTTATTGTTATTGATATTAATAAATAAAATAATGAATGCGGGGATCAATAGAAGAAGAGAAAGTGGAGGCATTCAACATTCTTGGACACTGTCCATCTCCTGCGGAAGTGAAGTATATAGTTGAAAAGGAGGGATCTTTCACCATTGATGTCATGGAATTTCAGAAATCCATATGGATCTTCTGATGAAAACAGTGTGACACAGTGCATAAGAGTTTTTATTCGATGTCACGACCCAAAATCCCTAAGGTCTTGGTGGCGCCTGACATCAACGTCAGGCAAGTCAAAACATTAATTAATTCAAATAACTTTCCGTTTTAAAATATTTATGAAAACACTTCTTTTCATTTCATGACATAATAACCAAATAAAAGTCTGTTAATTAAAATAATGGTTTAAAGATAACACTTAAGCAATTATATCCCAATACATATCCCAGAACCCGGTGTCACAAGTACATGAACAATTTCTAAGAATTCAACAATCATTACAAGCCTGCCCGAAATACAACTGGATAAGGAAATTTAAATGAAATAGATACAGTACGAAGGAGACTCTGTCAGTTGCGGATCGCCTCCGAATGATGCAGCTCACCTAAGTCTTCGTATCCTCCACATTGCCGTAAAGGTACCTATGCAATAAAATGCACATCAAGTGTAGCATGAGTACAAAAATAACGTGTACTCGGTAAATCGCCCGCCTAACCTCAGAGAGGTAGTGACGAGAGGTCAAATTAGACACTTACTAAAGGTCCATTTAAAATATTTAAGAGTGACACTAAGCATGATTTTATCATAGGCAATTTATAAAACAGGATTTAAATATCTTTCAGCTCCGATCACATTAACACTTTATATCTTCGTCATATTAACAATTTACCAGCATGGTGATTCAATCAAAAATAATAAATCGATGGGAAGGAACAACTTCTTCCAAAGGTAAAATCTCTATCATTTCAATTGACAACTTAATATTTTAGGTCAGTAATTAGGCAAAATCATAGCAACTACGCAGCAAATGTCATGCGCAAGCAATGCCGAGGGTCGAACGGCGCGGACCAACAATAATAAACTGTGCATTGCCGAGGATCTAACGGCTCGAACCATAGATGCATCTATTTTTCCCCACTCGTGAATCGATCATGCGACGCGGTCAACATAAAAATAATAAGGCTAGCCTACTCGCGAATCATACATGCGACTCAGGTGCTCATATGTACACATATTCACATAATACAGCCTCATTTTTATCAAGAAGCAGGTTTTTCTCAGGAAAGTGGTAAAAATCCTTTTTAAAAGAAGCAGGAAATATAGGTTTTGAAATCTTTATTTTTGAAACTCATTTGTCAAGTTTAATGATATTCCACGATACCATCTAGTCCAGGTAAACAAATATCCATAGAGAGATAAAAAAGATTTTAGAAGATTAACAAGATGAACTCTAGTTTTCTTTTAGATATTCAATTACGTCTTCGATCATATTAGCTGTTTAATATAACAGGAAGGATTACAGGTATAACACGTAAGGCATGCTAGTGGGTCCTAGACTACCCGAACATGGCATAATAGTAGCTACGCACGGACTCCTGTCACCTCGTGCGTACGTAGCCCCCGAAGATAATAGTATGTACTGAATTAATTCACCTAGGGGATGATTCCCCCTCTCAAAGTTAGAAAGGAGACTTACCTCGCTCCGCAATTCCAACACCAGCCGCCGAGCCCCTCTGATGACTCCAACGGACGCACAACGCTCTGAAACTACCACATAACGGCAAAGCAATGAAAATTCATCCTAATACTCATAAAAAAATCAAATTACATACTTTCCCAACTCCGCTCGAAGAAATAACCAAAATTCCCTCAGGCCCACGTGCCCGGAATCCGAAATTTCTCGAAGATACATTCTACCCATAGCCTTACTAACTCAAATATATAATTTACTCAAATATTCATGCTCAATTCGTGGCTAAAATCTAAATTTCCATTTTCTAGGTTTTTCTTCAAAAACCCCAATTTTCTACCAATTTCCATGCCTAATCCATGCATATAATCTTGTATGTAACTTACAAACGGGAGGAATTTACTTACCTTGACAATGCATGAAGGAATCCTCTCTTTAAGCCTCCCAAAATCGCCTAAGCCATGAGAAAAATGAAGACAATGAACCAAATTTCTTGTTTTAAACTTTCTGCACAGGCCGATTCCGCACCTGCGGTCCTTCCTCCGCATCTACCAAATCTCCCACACCTACGGTTTCCTAGACTTCATCCCAAATCGCACCTGCGCCCCACTGCCCGCACCTGCGGCTTCGCAGGTGCGGAATATCCATCGCACCTGTGGTCCCCAGCCAAGCCTGCCCACACTCGCACCTGCGGCCAAATCCTCGCAGGTGCGGATCACACTAGATGACAACAATCTTCACTTCTTCAAACTTCAATTCTTGATCCGACAACCACCCGGAATCCACCCGAGGCCCCCGGGAGCCCGTCCAATTATACCAACCTATCCCAAAGCATAACACGGACTTGCTCTAAGCCTCAAATCACATCAAACAACGCCGAAATTATGAATCGCAGTCAAATCCAATTCTTTAAGAACTTAGAATTTCAAACTTCTACATCTGATGCCGAAACCTATTAAATCACGTCCAATTGACCTCAAATTTTGCGCACAAGTAATATTAAACTTTATGGACCTGCTCCAACTTCCGGAATTGCATTCCGACCTCGATATCAAAACTTCCACTTCCGGTCGGATTTCCCAAAAATCTTCAAATTTCTATCTTTAGCCAACTGACTCCAAAATGACCTACGGACATCCAAATTAACTTCCGATCGTGATCCGAATTCCAGAATCACCATACGCAGCTATTCCCAGACTCGGAATCCCAAACGGACATCAACCTCACTGATATGCACTTCAAACCCAAATTCATGAAATCTTTCTAAAATGCTAACTTCCATAATATACGCCGAAACGCTCCCGGGTTATCCGAAACCCGATCCGGACATACACCCAAGTCCGAAATAATCATACGAACCTGCTGGAACCTTCAAATCCTGATTCGGAGATTGTTTACTCAAAATTCATATATTAGTTGATTTCTCAGACTTATGGCTTCTGAAATGAGAATTTCTTTCCAAATCAATTCTTAACTTCCTGGAATTCAATTCCGACCACGCCCACGGGTTATAATACCTGAAACGGAGCTGCTCACGACTTCAACCCGCTGAACGACGCGCTAGAACTCAAAACGACCGGTCGGGTCATTACATTCTCCCTCACTTAAACCGACGTTCGTCCTCGAACGTGCTAAGAACTTCTCTGGAGTTACCTAAAATCACTGTTTAACATCCCGAGCACCTGCCCGTGCTACCACAACCCAGTCGAGCACAATAGCTTGATCAAATCTGAAGATTTCTTCTTTATCCATATAATAAGCTCAGAATTCATTCAGACACCTGAAATTTCTCTAACCATGCCTAGTTTCAATATATATAAGCACTGCATCAACTAGCACATGATATACCAGATCATAATTGCATACCCTTGATGAATCGGCACCACGCACCGCATAACTCATCGTCTGACCATAACGACGCACCCTGAACGTTATTAGCCAAGGTCCACAAATCTGATGCTCCTAATGCACCTCATAACAATTATACAAACATCCTGCTATAATGCTGGAGATACAACAACAACGGAGGGAATGCGTAGAAATTCACACTCAACTGCCAAGTTAACAAATCCTTTAATACCTCATCTGGACTAGAATCGTCACTTTCATTATGAACCTGAATGATGGTATTTGTTCTTTAATATACACTTCACATAACCTTATCGTACTAATACCTAGTCCGATAATATCCTCTCACCCAGTATGAACTTCTCAAATAGTAAATCACCCAAAACATGGCTAACAGCCTCACATGATACCGCATCTCCCAATAGGCCATAACTCAAACATGATAATATGAAACTACTCAGGACGGAACTACTCAGCTCAAAACTAATATGAATTCTTACCAGAAAATGGGAAATAAATCACAAGAAAATAAATACATATTAACCCTTCTCATCATCACACTGTTGCGGCGTGCAACCCGATCCAAATAACATACCCGTGGCGACATGCCACCCGATCCACACATAAAATTTACATAAGAAGATATATATACGGAGCTGATTTGCTCACTATTACGATTTGCTGAATATCGATCACAAGCACGCTAAGTGCATAATACCATCCTCGGGAGACTGATAAAGCCATAGGCTACAAAACTCGAGACTGATAAAGCCATAGGCTACAAATCTCAAGAGCTATCCTAATCACATAACATCCCCGTTACGCGGGACCTCAACACATAAGAATTTATCAAAGCCGTTTCACAACTCACACGGAAAATTCACAATAACACATGAATTCGGCGAAGACGGAACAACACATGATGTTCTAATACCTTTCCATGAAAAGCGCTCTACTAAAGGGAACATGTCTGGCTCACACGGTGCCCATAATCATATTTAAATCCATCCACAAACGATGAGCCACCTCACTCGCACCAAACTTAGCTATTAGGTTTTACCCGGATCCACACTAACCCACTTTTTCTCATAATACACGAGAACAACCATCATCACCGGAACTAACACCCCATAATCCATAATCAACTGAATCGAACGCCCTCCTGGCGTAAATTCTCAATTAAGCAACATTGCACTTCTTCATACTCAGTCCAAATCTGAAATCCTTCAATTGACTACACGTCACACTTTATACAATCTTTTCGCGGTCATGCCTCCACGACATTCCACACGAGAAAACAAGTCTGCACATCCACCACTGGCCATACTACGTTGTAAGACAAATCAAGAACTCATAACCAGGGTACAAAGCCTCTTCCACCGAATCACAATCTCAGGTAACACTAAAGATACACCAGCTTATACTGAACATTCAAATCACTTTTCCTTGCTCTTCCGAGCTCATGACATCAACCATTGGACCTAAATCTCGATTCTTACTCCCAGTTACATACTGCTTCCCGCACCCTACATACTAACATGAGGTAGCGCAAGAATTCCATTATAATTTCTGAACCACCGATAGGGTGAACACTTCATCATATGGAAACTTTTTACTTGACTTGATTCAAGAGTACCATCTCAACACACAAGTGAATTTCCATTATCACCCAATAATGCAAATCATTAAGTAGTAGTCTATACCACCATAACCCTTCCGGGGTCCGCCTACACCTGACAGGCCATAGATCTCAAATGCTCCCACATGAGATCCGTTACGACGGACGACAAGCCCCGCACACACCGGCACCAATCACATGCATAACTAAATCACATCAAAGGAATCGATCACTGCAGCAAATGTGCCATTTCAACCATGGCTAATCAATCTATCTTCTCTTAATCATCTTCAATTGCCTTCGGAATAATAGCAACTTCCTTCAACCAATAGCAAACTCAACCCTCACTCATCCCGAGTGACCTTGATTCACGAGACCATGCTGCCCAAATTTCGTAACCCGTCTCATACCCTTCTAATAATCTTTTCTCCAATCCGGAGTCTATTTCTCTCACTCCTCCAATATTATCCTGCATGTTGTAACATATCATAGAACATTCCAACTATCCTCCTCTTTCTCAGAAATTATTCTGCAAAAGCTCGATTCTCGATCATATTGCTGCCTGGAACCCTTAAACGCCACATTCTTGACTTTTGAACTTACTAGGATCGCTATTGAGAGTCACCCACTCTGACTGGCCCCGCATACAATCAACACCAAGGCTCTCCTAGCATAGGAATACCTTTTTCAATAAAACACGTGACTGAGTCACTATCCTTACAACTCACCCATGCCTTAAGCATAAATTCTGAATCTTCCAAAGCCTAATTCTGATCCGACAGGACCAACCTTTGCACATATTCACCAAAACCCTTGCAAGATTACCATTTCTCCTTTTTTCTTAGCTGAAATAACTTGCCAACACGCCGATAATCCGCGACCCTATGCGAAGACAACCCTACATCCTAAATGCAGATGGTGGGACTCGCCTACTTAGCCCGAAGCTACTTCTTGCACCACTCTGGACTCTGTTGAGATCCTTTCTCCTTTTATAACACGATATTGGTCAACCAATTCGTCTAATTCTTCCAAATTCCCTTGCTAGCACTCCCTAAATACTCCAATTTTCTAGCATTATTCATACATTCTATCTCCTATCGACTAGCCACTAGAACCCCTCACAGAACCTGCCAACCCCGCCATTGCTAACCTATCCCCAAAAGACAACCCACCTGTGGAAATCACACGCAGACACCTTTTAATGACGCTGAAATGCACGCTCTTTGTGACCTCAATACCCCATCCTACGCCCTTCTTCATTTACCAACTTACTAGTCCGTCCGCTCCTCATGGACACCCATTAAATGTGCGACAATATCTCCAAATTCCAAGTTGTATTTCCGCTCCCCCACTTTGCGACTGCTCGACTTCCACTTCTTACACCTGGCCTCCTAGAAATGGAACCACCGCCTAGCATCATTCCAGGATCATTCTTCACCAACCGCATTCTTCAATACTTCTTCTCAATACTCTGACCCCACGCAACCGAAGAAACCATATCACCGACACACTTAACACATTCCATTCGATCAATGACTACGACTACACGTCACAGGTTCATATCCCACCTCACTTGAAGACACCAAGCCTTACTACCTTATCAACCCCAACCGTACCATTCATAACCCAAATGACATTACTCTGCCGGCACAAAAGCACTGAAATCTCGAAATCACACTCTGAGAAGACCTCCCTTCAAACCATTCATCTTCCCGAACATACGGGCAAACATTCTATCATCATAACGACACCGCTCGACAATCAATTGCAACCATCATCACTACCCGAGCACAACCTTAAGGCTCCCAGAAATAGAGTTACTGAGCTGAAATAACATATTACCCTTTTTGCAGGGCCATAACAACAGCCACGACCAATTACACATGGAAGCATCTCTGATTACATTCGTAGCACCATTTCCATTCCTCAAATTCCTGATCCATAGCAAGCGCTGCGCGACGCGTAAGATTTACCAGCATGGTGATTTAATCAAATAATAATAAATCGACGGGAAGGAACAACTTCTTCTAAAGGTATTTTTAATAGGTTTAAATCTCTGTCATTTCATTTGACAACTTAATATTTCAGGCCAGAAATTAGGAAAAATGATAGCAACTACGCAGAAAATATCATACGCAAGCAATGCCGAGGGTCGAATGACGCAGACAAACAATAATAAACTGTTCACTGCAGAGGGTCGAACTGCTCGAATCATAGATGCATCTATTTTTACCCGCTGGAGAATCGATCATGTGACGCGGTCAACATAAAAATAATAAGGCTAGCCTGCTCGCGAATCATACGTGCGACTCAGGTGCTCATATGTACACATATTCACATAATACATCCTCATTTTTATCAAGAAGCAAGTTTTTCTCAGGAAAGTGGTAAAAATCCTTTTTAAAAGAAGCATGAAATATAGGTTCAGAAATATTTGTTATTGAAACTCATTTGTCAAGTTTAATGATATTCCACGATACCACCTAGTCCAGGTACATAAATATCCATAGAGAGATAAATTCTCTTTTTAGAAGATTAACAAGATGAACTCTCGTTTTCTTTTAGATATTCAATTACGTCTTCGATCATATTAGCAGTTTAATATAACATGCAGGATTACAGGTATAACACGTAAGGCATCCTAGTGGGTCCTAGACTACCAGAACATGACATGATAGTAGCTACGCACGGACTCCCGTCACCTCGTGCATACGTAGCCCCCGAAGATAATAGCATGTACTGAATTAATTCACCTAGGAGGAAGATTCCCACTCTCAAAGTTAGAAAGGAGACTTACCTCGTTCCACAATTCCAACACCGGCTGTCGAGCACGTCTAATGATTCCAACGGACGCACAACGCTCTGAAACTACCACATAATGGCAAGGCAATGAAAATTCATCCTAATACTCACAATAAATTCAAATTACATACTTTCCCAACCCCGCTCGGAGAAATGACCAAAATGCCTCGAGCCCACTTGCCCGGAATCCAAAATTTCTCGAAGATACATTCTACCCATAGTCTTACTAACTCAAATTTATAATTTAATCAAATATTCATGCTCAATTCGTGGTTAAAATCCAAATTTACATTTTCTAGGTTTTTTTTCAAAAATCCTACAAATTTCCATGCCTAATCCATGCATATAATCTTTTATTTAACTTACAAACGGGAGGAATTTACTTACCTTGACAATGAGTGAAGGAATCCTCTCTTGAAGCCTCCCAAAATCGCCTAAGCCATGAGAAAAATGAAGACATTGAACCAAATTTCTTGTTTTAAACATTCTGCCCAGGCCGATTTTCGCACCTGCGGTCCTTCCTCCGTACCTGCGATCCTGCAGGTGCGACCAAATCTCCCGCACCTGCGGTTTCCTTAACTTCAGCCCAAATCGCACCTGCGCCCCACTGCCCGCACTTGCGGCTTCGCAGGTGCGGAATATCCATCGCAGCTGTGGTCCCCAGCCAAGCTTGCCCACTCTCGCACCTGCGGCCACTTCCTCGCAGGTGCGGATCACACCAGGTGACAACAATCTTCACTTCTTCAAAATTAAATTCTTGATCCGACAACCACCCGGAATCCACCCGAGGCCCTTGGGAGCCCGTCCAATTATACCAACCTGTCCCAAAACATAACACGGACTTGCTCGAAGCCTCAAATCACATCAAACAACACCGAAATTATGAATCGCAGTCAAATCCAATTCTTCAAGAACTTAGAATTTCAAAATTCTACATCTGATGCCGAAACCTATCAAATCACGTCCAATTGACCTCAAATTTTGCGCACAAGTAATATTCAACTTTACGGACCTGCTCCACCTTCCGGAATTGCATTCCGACCTCGATATCAAAACTTCCACTTCCGGCCGGATTTCCCAAAAACCCGATCCGGACATACACCCAAGTCCAATATCATCATACGAACCTGCTGGAACCTTCAAATCCTGATTCGAAGATTGTTTACTCAAAATTCCAATCTTATTTGATTTCTCCAACTTATGGCTTCTGAAATGAGAATTTTCTTTCCAAATCAATTCTTAACTTCCTGGAATTCAATTCCGACCATGCCCATGGGTTATAATACCTGAAACGGAGCTGCTCACGACTTCAACCCGCTGAACGACGCGCAAGACTTCAAAATGACCGGTCGAGTCGTTACATTCTCCCCCACTTAAATCGACGTTCTTCCTCGAACGCGCTAAGAACTTCTCTGGAGTTACCTGAAATCACTGTTTAACATCCCGAGCACCTGCCCGTGCTACCACAACCCAGTCAAGCACAATAGCTTGATCAAATCTGGAGTTTTCTTCTTGTTCCATATAATAAGCTCAGAATTCATTCAGACACCTGAAATTTCTCTAGCCATGCCTAGTTTCAATATATATAAGCACTGCATCAACTAGCATATGATATACCAGATCATAACTGCATACCCTTGCTGAATCGGCACCATGCACCGCATAACTCATCGTCTGACCACAACGACGCTCCCTGAACGTTATTAGCCAAGGTCCACGAATCTGATGATCCTGATGCACCTCATAACAATTATACAGACATCCTGCTATAATGCTGGAGATACAACCACAACGGAGGGAATGCGTAGAAATTCACACTCAACTGCCGAGTAAACAAATCCTTGAATACCTCATCTGGACAAGAATCGTCACTTTCATTATGAACCTGAATGATGGTATTTGTTTTTTAATATACACTTCACATAACCTTATCGTATTAATCCCTGGTCCGATAATCTCCTCTCACCCAGTATGAACTGCTCAAACAGTAAATCACCCAAAACATGGCTAACAGCCTCACATGATACCTCATCGCCCAATAGGCCATAACTCAAACATGATAATACGAAACGACATAGGATGGAACTACTCAGCTCACAACTAATATGAATTCTTACCAGAAAATGGGAAATAAATCACAAAAAAATAAATACATATTAACCCTTCTCATCATCACACTGTTGCGGCGTGCAACCCGATCCAAATAACATACCCGTGGCGACGTGCCACCCGATCCACACATAAAATTTACATAAGAAGATATATATACGGAGCTGATTTGCTCACTATTACGATTTGCTGAATATAGATCACAAGCACGCTAAGTGCATAATACCATCGTGGGGAGACTGATAAAGCCATAGGCTACAAAACTCAAGCACAACTAAGGTGCGATATATATATATATATACTTACTCTGGATCTCAGAGCTATCCTAATCACATAACATCCCCGCTACGCGGGAACTAAACACATAAGAAATTATCAAAGTAGTTTCACAACTCACACGGCAAAATCACAATAACACATGAATTCGACGAAGACGGAACAACACCCGCTGTTCTCATACCTTTCCATGAAAAGCGCTCTACTGAAGGGAACATGCCTGGCTCATACGGAGCCCATAATCATATTTAAATCCATCCACAAACATTGAGCCACCTCGCTCGCACCAAACTTAGCTATTAGCTTTTACCCGGATCCACATTAACCCATTTTTTCTCATAATACACGAGAACAACCATCATCACCGGGACTAACACCCCATAATCCATAATCAACTGACCGAACGCCCTCCTGGCGTAAATTCTCAATTAAGCAATATTGCACTTCTTCATACGCAGTCCAAATCTGAAATCCATCAAGTGACTACATGTCAGACTTTATACAATCTTTTCGCGGTCATGCCTCCACGACTTTCCACACGAGGAAACAAGTCTGCACATCCACCACTGGCCATACTACGTTGTAAGAAAAATCAAGAACTCATAACCAGGGTACAAAGCCTCTTCCACCGAATCACAATCTCAGGTGACACTAAAGATACACCAGCTTATACTGAACTTTCAAATCACTTTTCCTTGCTCTTCCGAGCTCATGACATCAACCATTGGACCGAAATCTTGATTCTTACTCCCAGTTACATACTGCTTCCCGCACCCTACATACCAACATGAGGTAGCGCAAGAATTCCATCATAACTTCTGAACCACCAATAGGGTGAGCACTTCATCATATAGAAACTTTTTACTTGACTTGATTTAAGAATACCATCTCAACACACGAGTGAATTTCCATTATCACCCAATCATGCAAAATCCTTAAGTAGTAGTCTATACCACCATAACCCTTATGGAGTCCGCGTACACTTGACAGGCCATACCACTCAAATGCTCCCACATGAGATCCATTACGACGGCCGACAAGCCCCGCACACACCGGCACCAACCACATGCATGACTAAATCACATCAAAGGAATCGATCACTACCGTAAATGTGCCATTTCAACCATGGCTAATCAATCTATCTTCTCTTAATCATCTTCAATTGCCTTCAGAATTATAGCAACTTCCTTCAACCTATAGCAAACTCAACCCTCACTCATCCTGAGTGACCTTGATTCACGAGACCATGCTGCCCAAATCCCGTAACCCGTCTCATACCCTTCTGATAATCTTTTCTTCAATCCGGAGTCTATTTCTCTCACTCCTCCAATATTATCCTGCATGCTGAAACATATCATAGAACATTCCAACTATCCTCCTCTTTCTCAGAAATTATTCTGCAAAAGCTCGATTCTCGATCATATTGCTGCCTAGAACCCTTAAAACCCGCATTCTTGACTTTTGAACTTACTAGGACCGCTATTGAGAGTCACCCACTCTGACTGGCCCCGCATACAATCAAATCCAAGGCTCTTCTAGCATAGGAATACCTTTTTCAATAAAACATGTAGAGTCACTATCCTTACAACTCGCCCATGCCTTAAGCATAAATTCTGAATCTTCCAAAGCCATATCCTGATCCGACAGGTCCAACCTTTGCACATATTCATCAAATCCCTTGCACGATTACCATTTCTCATTTTTTCTTAGCTGAAATAACTTGCCAACACACCGACAATCCGCGACCCTATGCGAAGACAACCCTACATCCTAACTGCAGATGGTGGGACTCCCCCACTTAGCCCGAAGCTACTTCTTGCACCACTCTAGACCCTGCTGAGATCCTTTCTCCTTTTATAACACGATATTGGTCAACCAATCCGTCTAATTCTTCCAAATTCCCTTGCTAGCACTCCCTAAATACTCCAATTTTCTAGCATTATTCATACATTCTATCTCCTATCGACTAGCCACTAGAACCCCTCACAGAACCTGCTAACCCCGCCATTGCTAACCTATCCCCAAAAGACAACCCACCTGTGGAAATCACCCGCATACACCTCCCAATGACGCTGAAATGCACGCTCTCTGCGACATTAATACCCCATCCTACGCCCTGCTTCATTTACCAACTTACTAGTCCGTCCGTCCGCTCGACCCTGCTGAGATCCTTTCTCCTTTTATAACACGATATTGGTCAACCAATCCGTCTAATTCTTCCAAATTCCCTTGCTAGCACTCCCTAAATACTCCAATTTTCTAGCATTATTCATACATTCTATCTCCTATCGACTAGCCACTAGAACCCCTCACAGAACCTGCTAACCCCGCCATTGCTAACCTATCCCCAAAAGACAACCCACCTGTGGAAATCACCCGCATACACCTCCCAATGACGCTGAAATGCACGCTCTCTGCGACATTAATACCCCATCCTACGCCCTGCTTCATTTACCAACTTACTAGTCCGTCCGCTCCTCATGGACACCCATTAAATGTGCGACAATATCTCCATATTCCAAGTTGTGCTGCCGCTCCCCCACTTTGCGACTGATCGACTTCCACTTCTTACACCTGGCCTCCTAGAAATTGAACCACCGCCTAGCATCATTCCAGGATCATTCTTCACCAACCGCATTCTTCAATACTTCTTCTCAATACTCTGACCCCACGCAACCGAAGAAACCATATCACCGACACACTTAACACATTCCATTCGATCAATGACAACGACTACACGTCACAGGTGCATATCCCACCTCACTTGAAGACACCAAGCCTTACTACCTTATCAACCCCAACCGGACCATTCATAACCCAAATTCCATTACTCTGCCGGCACAAAAGCACTGAAATCTTGAAATCACACTCTGAGAAGACCTCCCTTCAAACCATTCATCTTCCCGAACATACGGGCAAACATTCTATCATCATAACGACACCGCTCGACAATCAATTGCAACCATCATCACTACCCGAGCACAACCTTAAGGCTCCTAGAAACATAGTTACTGAGCTGAAATAACATATTACTCTTTTTCCAGGGCCATAACAACAGCCACGACCAATTACACATGGAAGCATCTCTGATTACATTCGTAGCACCATTTCCATTCCTCAAATTCCTGATCCATAGCAAGCGTTGCGCGACGCTTAAGATTGAGTAGGAATTAACATAGACATAAGATTCAAAGGAATCAACTCGTACGATGAAGAATCAAGAAGGGAAGTACTCCTAACAACCCTGTAGCCTCTCGAAGATAAGTACAGACGTCTCCGTACAGATCAGCAAGACTCTACTGGACTTACTCATGACTCGTGAGACCTACGGGAACCTAGCGCAATGATACCATGTTGTCATGACTCAAAATCCCCAAGGTCGTGATGGTGCCGGACATCAAGGTCAGGCAAGCCAAAATATTAATTAATTGAAATAACTTTCCGTTTTAAAATATTTATGAAAACACTTCTTTTGACTTCATTACATAATAACCAAATAAAAGTCTGTTAATTAAAATAATGGTTTAAAGATTACACTTAAGCAATTATATCCCAATACATATCCCAGAACCCGGTGTCACAAGTACATGAGCAATTTCTAAGAATTTAACAATCATTACAAGCCTGTCCGAAATATAACTAGACAAGGAAATTTAAATGAAATAGATATAGTACGAAGGAGACTCTGTCAGCTGCGGATCGCCTCAGTCTTTGTATCCTTCATTGCCATCAATGTACCTGTGCAATAAAATGCACAGCAAGTGTAGCATGAGTACAAAAATAAAGTGTACTCAGTAAGTCGCCCGCCTAACCTCAGAGAGGTAGTGACGAGAGGTCAAATTAGACACTTACTAAAGGTTCATTTAAAATATTTAAGAGTGACACTAAGCATGATTTTATCATAGGAAATTTATAAAACAAGATTTAAATATCTTTCAACTACGACCACGTTAACACTTTATATCTTCGTCATATTAACAATTTACCAGCATGGTGATTTAATAAAATAATAATAAATCGACGGGAAGGAACAACTTCTTCCAAAGGTCTTTTTAATAACTTTAAATCTCTGTCATTTCAATTGACAACTTAATATTTCAGGCCAGTAATTAGGCAAAATCATAGAAACTCCGCAGCAAATATCATGCGCAAGAAATGCCGAGGGTCGAACTACGCGTACAAACAATAATAAACTGTGCACTGCAGAGGGTCGAATTGATCGAACCATATGTGCATCTATTTTTACCCGTTGGAGAATCGATCATGGACGCGGTCAACATAAAAATAATAAGGCTAGCCTGTTCGCGAATCATACGTGCGACTCAGGTGCTCATATGTACACATATTCACATAATACATCCTCATTTTTATCAAGAAGCAAGTGTTTCTCAGGAAAGTGGTAAAAATCCTTTTTAAAAGAAGCATGAAATATAGGTTCAGATATCTTTGTTTTTGAAACTCATTTGTCAAGTTTAATGATATTCCACGATACCACCTAGTCTAGGTAAACAAATATCCATTGAGAGATAAATTCTCTTTTTAGAAGATTAACAAGATGAACTCTCATTTTATTTTAGATATTCAATTACGTCTTCGATCATATTAGCAGTTTAATATAACAGGCAGGATTACAGGTATAACACGTAAGGAATGCTGGTGGGTCCTAGACTACCAGAACATGGCATGATAGTAGCTACGCACGGACTCCCGTCACCTCGTGCATACGTAACCCCCGAAGATAATAGCATGTACTGAATTAATTCACCTAGGGGGCGATTCCCACTCTCAAAGTTAGAAAGGAGACTTACCTCGCTCCGCAATTCCAACACCGGTTGTCGAGCCCGTCTAATGATTCCAACGAATGCATAACGCTCTGAAACTACCACGTAACGGCAAGGCAATGAAAATTCATCCTAATACTCACAACAAATTCAAATTACATACTTTCCCAACCCCGCTCGGAGAAATGACCAAAATGCCCTCGAGCCTACGTGCCCGGAATCCAAAATTTCGCGAAGATACATTCTATCCATTGGCTTACTAACTCAAATATATAACTTACTCAAATATTCATGCTCAATTCGTGGCTAAAATCCAAATTTACATTTTCTAGGTTTTCTTCAAAAATCCCAATTTCCTACAAATTTCCATGCCTAATCCATGCATATAATCTTGTATTTAACTTACTAACGTGAGGAATTTACTTACCTTGACAATGCATGAAGGAATCCTCTCTTGAATCCTCCCAAAATCGCCTAAAGCCATGAGAAAAATGAAGACAATGAACAAAATTTCTTGTTTTAAACATTCTGCCCAGGCCGATTTTTGCACCTGCGGTCCTCCCTCCGCACCTGCGGTCCTTCCTCCATACTTGCGATCCCGCAGGTGCGACCAAATCTCCCGCACCTGCAGTTTCCTCAACTTCAGCCCAAATCGCACCTGCGCCCCACTGCCCGCACCTGCGGCTTCGCGGGTGCAGAATATCCATCGCACCTGTGGTCCCCAGCCAAGCTTGCCCACACTCGCACCTGCGGCCAATTCCTCGCAGGTGCGGATCACACTAGGTGACAATAATCATCACTTCTTCAAACTTAAATTCTTGATCCGACAACCACTTGGAATCCACCCGAGGCCCCCGGGAGCCCGTCCAATTATACCAACCTGTCCCAAAACATAACACGGACTTGCTCGAAGCCTCAAATCACATCAAACAACGCTGAAATTATGAATCGCAGTCAAATCCAATTCTTTAAGAACTTAGAATTTAAAACTTCTACATCTGATGCCGAAACCTATCAAATCACGTCCAACTGACCTCAAATTTTGCGCACAAGTAATATTCAACTTTACGGACCTGCTCCAACTTTCAGAATTGCATTCCGACCTTGATATCATAACTTCCACTTCCGGCCGGATTTCCCAATAACCTTTAAATTTATATCTTTAGCCAAATGACTCCGAAATGACCTACGGACATCCAAATTCACTTCCTATCGCGCTCCCAATTCCAGAATCACCATACGGAGCTATTCCCAGACTCGGAATCCCAAACGGACATCAACCTCACTGATATGCACTTTAACCCCAAATTCATGAAATTCTTCTAAAATGCTAACTTCCATAATATACGCTGAAACGCTCCCGGGTTATCCGAAACCCGATCCGGACATACACCCAAGTCCAATATCATCATACGAACCTACTGGAACCTTCAAATCCTGATTCGGAGATTGTTTACTCAAATTCCAATCGCAGTTGATTTCTCCAACTTATGGCTTCTGGAATGAGAATTTTCTTTCCAAATCAATTCTTAACTTCCTGGAATTTAATTCCGACCATGCCCACGGGTTATAATAGCTGAAACAGAGCTGCTCACGACTTCAACCCACTGAACGACGCGTTAGAACTCAAAACGACTGGTTGGGTCGTTACAATCGAGCCTTTACTTGTCAGCCATTGTTGATACCCAATTTTTCCCTATATTATTTTTAAAATGCATATCTATCTCCAAAATGGTACATGAGCATCAACGAATATTTTTTTTCATAATTTATGCATTTTTTCTAAAGATTTTATTAATTTACCCCAGTATTTTATTATATAATTGTAAACATGTTATTTTTTATGTAACGACCAAACCGGTCGTTTTGTGTATTCGGACCCTGTTCCCCTAAATAAGACTTTCCGTAGCGGCTTTCAGCGATTCAAAACTTGCGGGGACAGGTGGTTCGGGATTCGGAAGTGTATAGAGTAACGTAGGAACACTTGGTTCCTTAAGACTGGCTTTTAAGGCCAAGTTTGACTTCGGTCAATATTTTGAGTAAACGACCTCGGAATCGAGTTTCGCCGATTCCAGTAACTTTGTATGATGATTTCGGACTTGTGCGTATGTCCGGAATGGGTTTTGGATGACCCGGGAGCATTTCGACGCCAAATAGCGAAAATAGAGTTTCCTTATGTTCATAATTTGGTTTGGTATGTCAACTGCGTCGCATGATTGATTCACGAACGGGGTAATAGATGCATCTATGGTTCGAGCTGTTCGACCCTTTGGCAGTGCACATTTTATTTTTGCGTCACTTCAGCTGTACGCCTCGACTTACTATATGCTATGTATTTGACTGAGAGTCTTATTATTATCAAATGAATTGTTTTATGTGGAAGGTGACTTTGGACTTTTATTATAATTGATATTTGGCACTTGCGAGTAGATGTAGTTCACATACTTGATATTCCATGTCTACTTGATTTCCATAATTGCTAATCCTGATTAAATCTGTTTAATTATATTATTGCTAATGACCCCTGTGAGTAATACGTCTACCTCTTGTCACTACTTCTTCGAGTTTAGACGGGATACTCACTGGGTACATATTTGTTTATATGTACTCATGCTACGCTTCTGTACTTAATTGTACAGGTTCTGAGGCTGGTGCATCTGGTTATCATACCGGAGCGCGATCGTGAGGGTACTTTCTGGATTAAACTACACGGTGAGCTACTCTTCCTGGCGTTCCTCAGCAGCACTGTGGAGTTTCTATTATTTTTTTGATATTTCTGTCGACCCCTTTCAGACAGTTCTATATTTATTTTGTCTACTTTGTATATTCCAGTAGTCGCCTGTGGACTTGTGACACTAGGTCTTGGCACACGTAGTTGACTTTATAATATTTTGCTATACTACATATGTTGGCAAACGATCTTTTGAGTTCATGTAATCAAGTTGCATCACTTGACTGTTTTCTTTAAATGATTTGTAAATCTAAAATTTGACGAGTACTTAAATATTTAAATAAGTAAAGTAATCTCGCTAATAAACTGATGTTGGCTTGCCCGACTCCGGTGTTGGGCTCCATCACGACCTGAGTTGGAATTTGGATCGTGACATTTGACCCTCCCGAGATTTTACACATGTTAGCGTTTTAATATTTAGTTTAGGTCTAATATCGTCATTTTAACTAGTTTTGACCTTTTTACTTTATTTTATCACAAAAATAAAAATAAAAAGTAGAAATTAATGTTTGAGAGCTCTACCGGCGCACGTTAAGTAAGGCAGCTAACGTACGCTTGAGACGATGGCTAGATAGAAATCTCAACCAATTGCACCACCTACGATACCGGAGGAGGAAGGCGATGGAAAATTGGTAACACCGGAGGCTGGAAAAACACAACAAGTTCACTGGATGACTGGAATGGGTAGCGCACCAACGGTCATGCAAGCTTCCAAATGTAACGAAATTGATAAAACAGTGGAGGTAGATCTCAATAATGCAGCGAGGAAGTTAAATTTCTTAGTAAATTGAACATATCCAACTCCAATGAAGCTAACCCTAGCTGAGGTGGTTAAAGGAAAGAGAGTAATACAGCAGGGTATGAAATTGGACTACTACGCTCCAGTAATGAAGGAAGGAACGAAGATAGTGAGACTAAATAGAGCAGAAGTAGCAGAACAAACACAGAAATGGAAGGAGACGATAATTGGGTATGTATTGGGTGGAAATCCGTCCTTCAAAGAGATGTTAAATTTTGTATATAGGGTATGGAATTTCATTAAAACACCTCAATTTTTTTTGCATGATGAAGGTTACTTAATATTTAGATTTGAGTCTGAAGAAGATAAGAATAGCCTTATTCAATAAGGGCCGTACATTTTTCATAATAGACCTTTGATTTTGAAGCAATGGGAGCCGAACTTTCAGATGAGTAAGGAATTAACAGAAAAATTCCTATTTGGGTGATTTTCCTAGGTCTACCTATACAATACTGGACACAGGAGAATTTGGGGAGAATAGCTAGTTACCTAGGAAAATCTATTTGTTCAGATAGATTGACAGCTGAAGGGGAGAGAATTTCTTATGCTCACATGCTGGTGGAGATGGATGTGTCACAGGAGCTACCAGATGATATGATAATAGAAGAAGCAGAGGGAAAATATAGAGTGAAAGTATTGGAGTATGAATGGAAACCTATGTTCTGTGAAAAATGCTGCCAAATAGGGACTCATGAATGGAATTGTGAACAAGCAAAGAAAGCTAGTGAGGAGCAACAAGCAGGAAAAAAGAAAAAATAGATGGGCAGATATCAGGCTAAAATGCAGTGGAGACCAAAAAATATTACTGAACAAGTAATAGAAAAGAAGGGATAGAGTGAAGAACAGAAGGAAATGCAAAGAAAATGAGAACCAGTGAAAGCAAAATGAGCAGATTACAACACCAGAGAGACAGAATGATGAAGTGTAGACAATGGACATGCATATGCTTCAAACAACTAGAGGCAAAATGAAGATGAAGGATAAATCAAAATCACAGCAGAGGGGAGCAATGTTGGAGAAACAAATCTTAAACATGTTGTATAAGAATAGGTACATCCCTTTGGTGATATAAGAAAATTGCAGTACTATTAAAAGGACTGAAGGGAGTAGCCTCATTGAGGAAAATCCCCCATGATACTGTGCTCATGGAATATTAGAGGGCTTAATAAGCCCTTTAAGCAAAAAGAACTCAAGGACTTTTTGCTTAACTAGAAGATTACTTTACTAGGCCACCTTGAGACAAGAATAAAGTCTAGAAGTGGAATGAAAGTCAAAAAGAAGTTTAACAAAGACTGGAAGATCTATTCAGATGAAGCAGT
Organism: Nicotiana knightiana; assembly: GCA_005239525.1. Lineage (NCBI taxonomy): Eukaryota > Viridiplantae > Streptophyta > Magnoliopsida > Solanales > Solanaceae > Nicotiana > Nicotiana knightiana. The sequence goes on from ML400941.1 coordinate 46,249, forward strand.
AACTAACAATGGGAGAATTTGGTTGTTCTGGAAAGATAGTCTGGTACAGGTTCAAATAATTTAGAAAAAATAACAGTTGGTGCATTGTAAGATAAATGACAAGGGATGAATGTTTTCAAGCTATATCAGTTTTGTATATGGGAAGAACAAACTGTATGAAATAAAGGAATTATGGGAACAGTTAAGGCAGATTAGTAAAACTATGCAAGAGTCTTGGCTGATCATAGGTGATTTTAATAATGTGCTATCAATTAATGATAGATTAAATGGGCATCCAGTGCATCAAGGGGAAATTATAGAGTTCCAGGAATGTATAAAGGACTGTGGATTGGGACAGTTGAATAGAAAGGGGTGTGAATGGTCTTGGTGCAACAAAAGAGATGAGGAGGATAAAACATACAACAACATAGACTGGGCATTTGGAAATGCATCTTGGCTAACTCATTATAGTAGCCTAGAAGTTGTTTTCAAATTACTAGGAGTATCAGATCACTCCCCAATTGTTATAAATACTGAGGTGATAAGAAATCAGTTGCCTAAACCATTTCGACTGTATAATGTTCTACTAAAGCAGAGTAGATTCGAGGAGGCTGTACAAAAGATATGGAGTCAAAATATTGAAGGATATGTTATATTCTCAGTATGGAGGAAGTCGCACATGATAAAAGAAAGTACAAAGACAATGCAAAAGGATCTAAATACTGGAGAAGACAATAGGAAAAACTAGAGAACAGTTACAAAAAGTACAAAGAGAAATGAATGAAGATCCCTTCAAACAGAGTGCTGATAGATACAGAGAAGCAACTACTGATACAAATTGATAAATAGGAAGGAATAAATGAGCAGGTGCTAAGGCAAAAGTCTAGAGCTATGTGGATCCAAGCTGGAGATCAAAATTCAAAGCTTTTTCATGCTCACTTGAAGGCAAGGCAATCAAGGAACATGATATCAATAATCTTTGATGAACAAAGGAATAAGATAACTGACCAAGTGAAGATAGAACAGGAGTGCAAAAGTTTTTTTATGTCTTTATTGGGGACAACAACTAGTGAGTTACCTTGTATTGATATAGAAGTTGCTAGAGATGGGCCATGTCTTAGCAAGGAACAACAACAAATGCTTAGTACCAGGGTAACAAAGGAGGAAATAGAGGAATCAGTAAGAGGCTTACCAGATGAAAAGGCACCAGGAATTGATGGATTCCCTGCTGAATTCTTCAAGAACTATTGGAGTATAGTTGGTGAGGAAACCAGGAAGGCTGTTGCAGATTTCTTTATGAGAAAAATGTTGAAGAGTGTCAACTGGACAACTGTGACATTAGTGCCAAAGGTAACTAGTCCAAAGTTTGTTAAAGAATTTAGGCCAATAGCATGTTGCGCGACTCTTTACAAGATAATAGCAAGAATCATCACAAACAAACTGAAGCTGGTAGTGGATTATATTGTGGGGCCTGCTCAATCAACATTCATCGAGGGAAGCAATATCTTGGACAATGTAATAATAGCACATGAATTGATGAAAAGGTACAAGCAAAAAGGGGTGTTTCCTAGGTGCTGTATTAAAGTTGACATTCGAAAGGCATATGATTCAGTGGAGTGGCCATTTCTGAAAATGACACTTTTAGAATTTGGATTGCCTATGAGGTTTGTAAAGATGGTGATGGAGTGTGTTACAACAATAAGCTATTCATTTCTGCTGAATGGGGGATTAATAGGAAAATTCCAAGCAAAAAGGGACTAAGACAAGGAGATCCTATGTCTCCTTATTTGTTTTGTACTGGTGATGGAATACCTAAACAGATGCTTGAAGATGCTGAACCATAACCTAGACTTTAACCATCACCGAAAGTGTTCTAAAAATAACATAACACATATTTGTTTTGCAGATGATCTAATCTTATGTAGTAGAGCAGACAGGATCCCAATTAAGCTAATGCTAGAAAGATTCAATCATTTCTCAGAAGTATCAAGATCGAAGGAAAACATGGAGAAGAGTGCTTTATACATAACTGGAGTATCAAAAGAATTCACAAATCAGATACTGAAGGAGATGCAGTTTACACTAGGAGAACTTCCATTCAAGTACCTAGGTGTGCCATTATCTTCAAGAAAATTAACTACACAGCAATGGATGCCATTTGTCGAGAAGATAACATCAAGAATAAACTGCTGGCAACCAAATTCTTGTCTTATAATGGTAGACTGCAACTGCTAAAGAGTGTGGTTTTTGAGATGCAAACATACTGGGCGCAGGTGTTCTTACTCCCTAAGAAGATTATCAAACTAATTGTTACAGTTTGTAGAACTTTCTTGTGGACTGGTAACACTGAGAAATCTAAGAGAGCACTTATTGCTTGGGATACAATATGTAAACCAAGATCAGCAGGAGATTTGAATGGACTAGACCTTTATTAATGGAATAAGGCTGCTCTCTGCAAGTTATTATGGGCTATCACTGAGAGGAAGGAGACACTGTGGATCCAATGGGTTCATAGTTTTTACATTAAAGGCAGGAACATTGATGGAATAGAGACTCCAAAGCAAGCAAGCTAGATAATAAAGAAGATATTTGATGGGAGGGAATGGTTCATGCAGAGCTGCCCAACTGAGACTTTGAATACATATTGCAGGAGGGGTAAGTTTTGTATAAGGAATCTATACAAAGCTGCAAGACCTCAGTACCAAAAATATAACTGGAAGAGGTTAGTGACCACATCAAAAGCAATTCCAAGACATCAATTCATCCTTTGATTGCATTTCACAGAAGATTGAATACGGTGGACAGAATTCAAAAATGGGGAATAGCAGTTGACAAAGACTGTGTGTTATGCAGCAGGGGTATTGAGGAAACATTTGAACATCTAATGTTTGAGTGTACATACTCCAGGAACAAGTGGAATGCAATTCTGAAATGGATAAAGATACAACACTAGATAGGAAGTTGGGATGAGAAAATAGAATGGATAACAAAACTAGTGATTCATAAAGCTAAAGGAGAAATATGAGGGTTTCTTTTCACAGCTGTGGTATACCAGATATGGAAGGAGAGGAACACCAGAATATTGCAAGGAAAGGAAACAACATGTTACAACACGATGAAAGAGATAGTTTTAATGTTATATATTAGAGGTCAGCAAGTAGATAAATGGAGAATAGAGATAGAAAAATTGGATACTTATCCTAGCTAAATAGAAATAGAAGCTAGGAATGAATAGCAGAATGATTTTGATGTTTTTTTATATAGTTTACAAAAGGATGTAAAGGAACTAGCTCAAGAGTACAAAGGAGCTAAGGGTTTGTAAATATTTACTTGGTTAAATAAAGATTTTGAGTTTAACCAAAAAAAAAAATTACAAAAATATTTTCTTTTATTTAGCTAATTGATATTTTATCTAGTTACTTTTAGTTTATCTACCTTTCATAAAAGTCAAAAAATTCAAAATAGTTCCACTTTGTTTTCAAATATATTAGTATTTCGATAGGAATATTATTTTAATTTTTGTGATGATTTTAACCTAATCCTATTGTTATTTTTAGTATGATATTTGAAAAATACCAAAAAATAGTTTTATAGTTTACATATAATTTAATTTAATTAATTAGATTGATTTACATTATGTAGTATACTTACCTTATATTATAAGGGATTTAACTAAATTTGAATATTTTTTAACCCAATTTTAAGGCCCAAATATGAAGCCATCTATCTTCTAACCTTAAGACCTAAACTAGAGAATAAAAAAAAAATCCCTATACCCATTCAGCCATTACCCCCATCCTCTCCACACTTCAACAATAGAGCAGCCTTTCCCCTTCCATTGAATCCTTACCAAAAACCATCTGCTAGACCCCAACTCCCTCCTCTAAAAAATTTCGCCGCCGACCACCCTATGACCACCACTCTACCGACATAGACACGAGCAGCCACCACCTTAAATCTCCAGAGAAATGGCAGCCATCACCCCTCTCTTAAAAAAACCAGCAGCTAGCCCCAAAAAAAATGGCACCTCCCCAGAAATACCCCTATATCACTCAAATTCAACATCAAAGATCTGTCGAGTAAACCCAGGCGAAAAAGAGCTTTCACTCTACCGTGACGAGGTTCTTTCCGAGGCCACTAATGAAGCTTTCCGGTTAAGTTGAGATCGCCGGCAAGTTGCTTTGCTCGGCTCACGGTCCATGTTTCAGATTTTGTTCCTGTTCTTGGTCAACCATATCTTGTGCACATATGCAATACTCGAAAATTTCTCTTAAATTGGAAGACGAGTTGTTTTGCTTAAGGTCACATTCCAACTTTGTCATTTTATTTAAGATCTTATTTCTTATTGGTGTATAAATAATATTTATCTAGTTTAGTTTACTCCATGCTAAAAATGAGAATTTGCTTTGTTCTGGAGTTTGGCTCGTGACTATTTTTATTTTATTTACAACTTTTACGACTGAAATTGTTTAGTATTATCCATTGTTTGGTTTTGCTTTTGGTTTGCAGGAATATCTTACCATGTTTAATTATTTGTGTAAATTATAGGATAAATCCTATTGTAATTCATTGTGTTTCTTATGAATTATTAAGTGCATGATTTTCATTGAAAAGTAGTGTGGAGCTGTCTGTCACGACCCCAGTTCGCCCTCTGTGAACATGTCGTGACGACACCTAGTTCCTATAACTAGGTAAGCCTAGCAGTGTGGAATATCAACATAACTTGCGGAATCAATTAAGTAAAGGAAAGCTGAACAATCTAAAAGGAAGATTGTATATAAATGCCACTTGGCATATACAACCCAAAATAATAGGGAAGTCTACATCATCACCCCAAAACCCGGAAACTCACGGGAATCACAGGCTAACAGAAATATAATACACTGCTCTAACTCCAGAATATCTACACAACCGTAAGGATGGATAAACTTTTCACAAAAAGTTGGAATAAGATAGAGACTCCTGGTCTGCGGACGCGGCAGATGTACCTCGAAGTCTCTGCTATGTCCCTCAACCTCGGGGATAGTGCGCCTGGGTGGAGGTACCTGGATCTGCACATGAAGAACATGCACAGGAAAGGGCATGAGTACACCACAACGGTACTCAGTAAGTGCCAAGCCTAACCTCGGTCAGGTAGTGACGAGGAAGGCCAGGGCCTTATTGAGGTCAAACAATATAATAGAGATTTACAGTATGAAAACAGACAGTAGTAATGAATACAGCAGTGAAGTAAGTCAGGTCACACAAGGCAATAAGAAAACACAAGAACAGAGTAAACATGGAGTACGACAACTCAGTAACGATGGTAATAATGAGGATCTCCCAGGATACCGTCCTGTAGTCCTAAAGTAAATGTGCAGGGGTAATCTCCCGGGATACCGTCCCATAGTCCCAAAGTAAATATGCAGGGGGATCTCCCGGGATACCATCCCGTAGTCTCAAAGTAAATAAGCAGAGGAATCTCCCGGGATACCGTCCCGTAGTCCCAAAGTAAATAAGCAGGGGGATCTCCCAGGATAGCGTCCCGTAGTCCCAAAGTAAATATGCAGGGGGATCTCCCAGGATAACTTCCATAGTCCTAAAGTAAATATGAGGGGGATCTCCCCGGATAACGTCCCATAGTCCCAAAGTAAATATGCAGGGGGATCTCCCAGAATAACGTCCCGTAGTCCCAAAGTAAATATGCAGAGGGATCTCGCGGGAAAACGTCCCGTAGTCCCAAAGTAAATATGCAGGCACAACAAGAAGACGTTTAGAATTAGAGTGCAAAAATACAAGACAACAAGTAATTCTAGTCTAACATGCTTCACGTAGTGCAATTAAGGCAATTCAAGCAAATAGTCAATTCAGGGCAACTAGGCATGATTTCCTAAGCTAACATAGACTATAGTTGCAATTAGAATAAAACAGGTAAGAAAGAAACTCAGTATAAATATTTAAAGTAAGCCGGATTTTCAACAATTAGCATAAGTGCGCGCTCTTCACCTCACGTACAAGGCATTCAATTACCAAATATCACATCCTAAGGGGAAAGGTCCCCCACGCAAGATTAGACAAGCCACTTACCTCGAATCGGCTCAACAATTAACTCGAAACCACACGTTTGCCACGAGTATCTGACTCCAGATTGCCCAAATCTATTCAAATCAATTTCACATCGTAAATAACATCTCATGCAATTGATTCTACTATTCAATTCAAGGTTACGAAGCGAAATTAGGTGAAATGAGCAAAACGCCCCTCAGGCTAGCATCTCGGAGTCGGGTAAATTTTACATTTTCAGAACCTTCGTACTCTCTCGAGTCTAGCCATATAAAAGTCTCTAAAATCGGAGGTCAATCACCCACTCATATCCTAATTTATTTAAAAAAAAAAAACTAAGTTCTACCCCAAACACCCAATTTCATCCATGGAAATCCCTGATTTTAAGTTGAAAATGTGTTAAATGATGTTAATGATTGAAAGAAATGAGTGAGGTGCCCCAAGACGAACATGCTTCTTACATCAGTTGGAGAACTATCTATCTCTCTTTGGGACTTACATATCCTTGGAGGTCTGCCCATCGCGGGTTCTCCATATGAAGAAGTGGTACCTGAGACAAGAGAACTCATTGGTTTGGACGAAAAACATATAAGATTTATCCCCCGATCTTGCGAGTATTTATTTGCTTCCTTTCATCATCTTAAGGATGGTACGGGTGCTAACCAAAAGGTCTCTTTCAGCAAGTGGACACGTTTTTGGTATAACAAAACTTTGATATATAAACCTGCCCCACTGCGAAAGGAAAAGAAATCCGCGCGCTTAAAGTCGACACATAATCCCATCGGAGTTATTCCCGAGAGGGATCCTCCCCTCCCCCCCACCCCCACCCCCCCAAAACAAAATCTACAACCATGCATCTTCCTAGCACATGTTTTTTGCATGCACGTAGACAAGGTAGCTCAGATCCTCCAAAATGTTGCCATTCTCATATCGGATCCTCTAAAAGTGCATAACTTCTAACAACATTTTTAAGGATCCGAGTAACATAATGTATGTATACATAACACGTTTTTAGTAATAAATCAAGAATAAGGAAACTTAGAAATAGGGGTGGAATTGTGGGGGTAGCAGGTGAAAGAAGCATGTTTTGTAAGCAAAAGAGGGCGATCTTTGACTTCTTCTTCATCATCATCTTCGTCATGAAAAGTGCTAATGTTAATGCAAGAGCAACGTACAAGGGAGGCAAAAAACACAGATGTGATACTCGTTCCTATCCTATTTGCCATATTATCCAATTTTTTGCTGCAATTAGGCTGCAACATGGGAAATTTTATATATAATTAATTTACTGTACAAAATGGAGGCTTGAATGCGGTATTGAAAGTTTGAAGGCTGCGACATGCGGACTTGTGATTTGACAGTCCCGGGGGGTCCGTAGGAAAATATGGGACTTGTGCGTATGCCCGAAATCGAATTCTGAGGTCCCAAGCCCGAGAAATGAATTTTTGAGTAATATTGTTTTCTGAAAATATTTAAGGAATTTGAAAGTGAAATTTGATTAGAAAGCAATGGTATCGGGTCCGTAGTTTGGTTTCGGCGCCCGGTACAGGTCTTATATATGGTTGAAGTCCTTTCTGTAAAGTTTGGTTGAAAATGGATTTCGTTTGGCGTGTTTCGGACTTAAAACGGAAAATTTGATGTTTTGTGAAAAATTGATACAATTCATGGATTTTGAGACTTAATTCGATGCATATGATGTTATTTTGGCGATTTGATCGCACGGATAAGTTCATGGGATGTTTTTGAGATAGTGTGTATATTTGGTTTGGAGCCTCGAGGGCTCGGGTGAGTTTTGGATAGGCCACGGACTTCATTTTTGGCCTTGGAAATCTGGTGGTGTGGCTGTTCTGCAGTCCTTCGCATTTGCGACCAAGACCATCGCAAATGCGAAGGTAGTGCTGGGCAGGCATGTTCGCAAATGCGAACAATGCCATCGCAAATGCGAAGGCAGTACTGGGCAGGCATGTTCGCAAATGCGAACGATGCCATCGCAAATGCGAAGGCAGTGCCTGGGCAGGCATGTTCGCAAATACGAACAATGCCATCGCAAATGCGAAGACTTCCCTTCTGCCTGGTGTTCGCAAATGCGAACTGTGTTTCACAATTTCCACGTCAGGGGTCTTCACAATTGCGAACCCCTGTTCGCATTTGCGAAGCCAACCAGTGGCCTGCTCTATACAAAACCGAGTTTTTACTTCACATTTCATATTTTCTCAAACACAAACTCACTTGGGCGATTTTCCAAGAACAAGATTTCTTCCAAACCAATTGTAAGTTGGTTTTTACTCAATTCTTTCAAACATTAACATCATTTAACATGTTTTCAACTTAATATCAAAGATTTTCATGGGTGAAATTAGGTGTTTTGGGTAGAACTTAGGTTTTTTCTAAAATCGGGGTTTGAGTGGGTGATTGATCTCCGATTAGTGAGTGTTTTATATGGTTGGAATCGTGATAGTACGAGGGTTCTGAAAATGTGAAATTTATCCGATTATGAGGTGCTAGTTTGAGGGGCATTTTGGTCATTTCACCTAATTTCGCGTCGTAACCTTGAATTTAATAATAGAATCAGTTGCTTGAGATGTTATTTACGATATTAAATTGAATTGTATAGAGTTAGGCCATTCGGAGTCGGATACTCGTGGCAAACGTGTGATTTCAAGTTGATTTTGAGTCGATTCGAGGTAAGTGGCTTGTCTAACTTTGTGTGGGGGACCTTTCCCCTTAGGATGTGATGTTTGGTAATTGAATGCCTTGAACGTGAGGTGACGAGCGCGTACTTGTGCTAATTGTTGTAAATCCGATTTTACTTTAAATATTTAGACTGAGTTCCTTTCTTACCTGTTTTATCCTACTTGCAATCATAGTCTATGTTAGCTTAGGAGGGCATGCCTAGCTGCCCTAAATTACCTGTTTGCTTAGATTGCTTTAAATTGTACTACGTGAAGTATGTTGGGTTAGAGTCACTAGTTGCCTTCTGTTTTTACACTTTAAATCTGAATGTCTTCTTGTTGTGGCTGCATATTTACTTTGGGACTACGGGACGGTATCCCGGGAGATTCCCTACTTTGGGACTACAGGACGGTATCCTGGGAGATTCCCCTACTTATTTACTTTGGGACCACGGGACGGTATCCCGGAAGATCCCCCTGCACACTGATAGTAGGACTACGGGACGGTATCCAAGAAGATCCTTTGGATATACATATTATAGACTACAGGACGGTATCCCGGAAGATCCTTTAGATATACATATGATGGACTACGGGACGGTATCCCGGGAGATCCTTCGTATATACATATGATGGACTACGGGACAGTATCCGGGGAGATCCTTCGGATATACATATGATGGACTACGGGACGGTATCCCGGTAGATCCTTCGGATATACATATGATGGACTACGGGACGGTATCCCGGAAGATCCTTTGGATATACATATAATGGGCTACGGGACGGTATCCAGGGAGATCCTTCGGATATACATATGATGGACTACGGGACGGTATCCCGGAAGATCCTTCGGATATGCATATGATGGACTACGGGACGGTATCCCGGGAGATACTACTTATTTACTTTGGGACTACGGGATGGTATCCCGGGAGATCCCCCTGCATATTTATTTTGGGACTGTGGGACGGTATCCCGGGAGATCCTTCGGATATACATATGATGGACTGCGGGAAGGTATACCGGGATATCCTTCGGATATACATATGATGGACTACGGGACGGTATCCCGGGAGATCCACTGGACATTTAAGAAAAGGACTACAGGACGGTATCCTGGGAGATCCTCATTGTTACCATTGTTTTTATGCTGTACATATTCTGGGTTTACTCTATTCTTGTGTTTAGTTATTGCCTTGTTGACCTGTCTTATTTCACTGCTATACTCATTATTACCGCCTGTTTTCATACTATAAATTCCTATAATATTGTTTGATCTCAGTAGGGCCTTGACCTTCCTCGTCACTACCCGACCGAGGTTAGGCTTGGCACTTACTAAGTACCGCTGTGGTGTACTCATTCCCTTTCCTGCGCATGTTTTTCATGTGCAGATCTAGGTACCTCCACTCAGGCGCGTGATCCCCGAGGTTGAGAGATACAGCAGAGACTTCGAGGTATATCTGTCGCGTCCGCAGACCAGGAGTCTCTATCTTATTCCAGCTTTTGTGAAAAGTTTATCCCTCCTTTTCAGTTGTATAGTTATTCTGGAGTTAAAGCAGTGTATTACATTCTGTTAGTCTGTGGTTCCCGTGAGTTTCCAGGTTTTGGGATGATGTCGTAGACTTCCGTATTATTTTGGGTTGTATATGCCAAGTGGCTTTTATATACAGTCTTCCTTTTTGATTGTTTATCTTTCTTTTACTTACTTATTTCCACATTTATGTTGTTATTCCGCATTGTTAGGCTTACCTAGTTAGAGGGACTAGGTGCCGTCACGACATGTTCACGGAGGGAGAATTGGGGTCATGAAAAGTTGGTATCAGAGCTCTAGGTTCATAGGAGTCACGGAACACAGGCCGGTTTATTAGAGTCTCGCTGATCGGTACGGAAACGTCTATACTTATCTACGAGATGCTATGTAACTGTTTAGGAAAAATCTTCACTTCATTCAATTCCTTGTCGTGCAATATCTTTTGACATCAATTCTAAACCTTTGTTTTCCATTCTCTCACAGATGGTGAGGATACGTGCTACTCGGAACGATCAAGCACCTGTGCCCCTACAGCAGCCGACAGAGGCCGGGGCTGAGGTAGAGATCGAGGACGCGCACGTGGTGTAGCGAGAGCACCTGCGCGAGCTGCCGCCGAGGTACCACCAGCAGATCTAGCCGAAGTCCAAGCACCTTTCACGCCTACTGCCACTACTACTCCATCTCTTTAGGAGACTTTGGCACAATTCCTGAGCATGTTTGGTACATTACGTTTACCCACGAACCCAAATATGCTATTAGTTTTGAAATCCGACCTTAATTTGATATAAAAATTTAATTTTTACAAAACTCCCTAATTCTACCCAAATCCTAAATTTTTACCATGGAAATTCTTTGTTTTTGCTTTAAAGTTGATGCAAAATAGTAAGGAATTAAAATAAAAAGGCTTGGAATTGATTACCTATGAATTGGGGATGAAGATTGTTGAAGAAAACTCGTTTTTAGGGCTGGAACCTCGAAAAATTGGAGAAGGAAAAGGTCTGCCCATTTTTAATATATTTTCTGCCAGCTATTCTGCCTCGTTTCTCATTCCAAACGATCCCTAAACTCGATTTTTATGTGTCCACTGGATTCCTTGTAAAATTCTAATGAATTTAGGCTTTTGAATCACTCAATTTGGCCTTATAATGAAGGAGATATGTAGGTTTTAAGATTTGCAAATAGTGTAGGTTTTTAATACGCCGTCAGGGGCAAATTCGTAATTAACCTGAAAAATCTGGGCAACCT